>CAUYPK010064962.1:0-29173 GCA_963574355.1 Loris lydekkerianus
TCCCTTGCTGGCTCTCTGTATCCTCAAAGGGATGATCGTAGGCAGGTCCCACCAGCCAGAGATGTCTGGAGTCTTGTCTCCCCAGATTCGCCAAGCCCAGTTACAGGGAAGCTGTTACTCAGCCGCCATCTTTAATCCACCCCCTTTTTGTTGTTTTTGCCGGCATTTTTTTCTCTGCTTAATTTAGGTCATAAACCCTGCTTTTATGTGCACAGATCAAGCAAGAAGACAGAGAACTGTCTTCCTGGCTTAGAACAAAAGAGAATTCAAAGAGGATAGAGAGTTAGAGGCTCTGGGAAACTGACTAGAAACTGACCAAGAGATGTTCAAAATCAACCACGCTTCTTTAGATCAGGGGCCCAGTCTAAAAAGACAGGAACACTGAGATGGGGGTAAGAGCAGGGATACAGTGAGACAAGTAACAGATCTGACCCCCCGAATGCTCTGGAGCTAGGGAAACAGGGAGGAAGTGGGATGAACAGAGAGAGAATGGGTGAGCACCCCAGGCGGCTCACTTTGGACGCTAATGGAGTGGCTCACTGACTGTCAGTGTAACATGCAGGAGAAACTTGGATTTGGGGCTTTACCTTTAAAGACAACTCTCAGTCCTTGGAACCCGACAGCCCATCAGCAGGTTTTAATCTAGAAAATGGTCCCCGAGCAGCTATGTTATGACTCACCTTGCCATAGAAATCCAGCTCAGAGAAAAGTTGGAATGGCATAAAGACAGTGACACCGTGGAGCACTAAGTCCTGCTTTTGAGGTGATACATACACTCACCAGAACCTCTGTGCTGTCCTTACTAAGCCGTGAGACAGAGGTCATGGCAGGCTAGACGTGGGCAGTGCACCCAGGAAGGCTTACTTCTTCCTCCTGAGCCTGCTCTGGAGGTGGCACTGCCCGACTGGGCCTTGCCTGTAATCTCAGGCAGATCCTTGTAGGTTACAAGCAAATGGTCTCTTTCACAGGATATTAAAAAAATGCACCCCCAGGTGATTTCCAAACTGCCAGCTCCTCCATCTCCTGGCCCAGAGCAGCCAGGGTCAAAGCCTTTATGTGTTGCTCCATCTTTTTCCCGCCTCTAGCTGCTGTCTGGGCCCTCACAGTGTGGCCCCTGCCAGGGCTCCTCAGAGGTACCTTGCGGGGGTGTCTGATGCAGTTCTTTGGTGTGTGCAAAACTCTCAAGGCGGCCACTTTGTGTCCTAGCAAGACACCCTCTTGGAAGGAGTTCTTCCCAAAGCAGGTTGTAACTGGCTTCCTTCCTGAGTCCACACTTGGCTCTGAGAATCGGGGGTCCCTGCCTTGCCTGTGGGGGAAATGCCCCTCCCTCCCTGCTAGACCCTCCCCTGCCTCCTGGACAGGCTGCTTCAGCCAGCCCAGCTCCAGATGTTTCCAGGTGGAGTCAGGTTCCTGTCCCCATGCCCTCCAAATTTCAGAGATTTAAGGATTTGGCTTAAGGCGAGGAAATGGCCACCACCACCACACACACCCCCAACCCCCGCAGGAGTGGGAAATGCATAGCCCCAGACAACTTCCTCCAAACAAAACCTGTTAGCTGGTCCCTTCACTCCCTCACTGTTACGGTTTGTTACAATATAGAGGCTTTGATGTGCTGACTGACAAGTAGACACTGGGAGTTGTCCCTTCTCTGCCCCACTGAGAGTCTTGCTCCAGGGTTGGATCCTGGTTGTCAATTATTTTTATTATCACTCTGTTGATACCCTCCACTGGGGGGTGAGGTAAGGGTGGCTTCACCATCTCTTGGAATGTCCCTTGTAGATGGTCAGACATTTTCAGTATTGTTCTTGGCTACTAGGGCTCAAGCCAGATCAGAGACAACAGAACCAGTCGACCTTACTATCTAATTGGTCCTTGTGTGCATGTGCACACATGTGCATGCATGATCCAGACCCGATGGGTACACAACCTCAGGAAGCAAAGTGTGGCCTCCCTGTCGCAACCCTGGGATTCTGGGCTCTTTGCCTGGTCCATACTTCCTCAGTGCAAATATGGGGATACCATTCCCCTGTAACCATCAAGCACCTGTAGATATTGTGAAGCTAAGGAATGTAGCTTAAATAATGAGGGATGGGCACAGGGATTCTGACACAATGCTATTTATCATAGTGTGGCAAACCAGCAAACATTTGAAGCTGCCTTGGTTTAAAGATTTCTGTTTCCTCCCATGTGTTGATTTGCACCTTCTGCCTTATTGATGGAGTCAATTTACCAGCGACAGAAACAGCCCTGTCTTTAAAAAGGACTGTTTCAAAATGGCCCATACATTTCCCAGCTTCCCTTGCAGGTGGAGGCGGCCATGAGAACCCAGTTTAGCCAATGGGATCCTAGCAGCTGCGGGGGTTGGGGTGGGCTTCGAGCTGCTTGGCAGGAATGGTCCTTCCCCTGCCGGCCTTTCTCCTTCCCTCCCCTTGAACTTGGCTATGATGCCCGGGGGCTGGCGTTCCTCCTCAGGGATGGCAGAGCAGCAAGCTAGAAGGATACTGGGTCCCTGACAACGTGGGAACTGCACCATAACCCCCGACATGTCTCATCTGAGCTGCGCAGACCCTGTCTGGTTAGTTGGCCTTTGCTTAAGCAGTTGAATTCAGTGTTAACTGATATAATACCCAAACATCCAGCGAGAGGAGCAGGATTAATAAATCATAATCCAGTCCTGCTAAAGAATATTTCAAGTAAGATCTCATTATGAAGAGAAAGTATGCATAACATACAGGAAAAAGACCCGAAACACATTTACAAAATATTAAAGCCCCTCTGGGTGGTGGCAAGCCAGTGATTTTTCTTTCCTATTTCTCAATGTACGTAATATCTAAAATTTCCTAGTTTTGTGACAGAAAAGTAACAATAGGTAAGGTTTTTTGTTTTTTTAAAGGAAATTGTATTTTTTTCTTTTAAACATGAGCAATCAAATATAACTTAAAAGAAAAAAAAAAAAAAAAAAGACACCCTTGTAGCCATCAAGTCTTTGTGGCAAAGGTCCCAGCTATACCTTTCCACAAACTGGGGCTTCCCGGGGATTTGCTGCTTCTTACCTGGTTCCCTGAGCTCCGGGGCCTGTCTGCCTTGGTGTTCTCCAGGGAGGAGTTCTGCTCTGGGGGACGTTCAAGGGTAGGGACTCATTTATAGGTTTCCCATTTTCCTGTGAATCTGTAACATTTAAGAAATGGAGCAAGTTAGAAAACAGGCATCCCCCCTATACCGGCAATTCTCTGTAAGCCTAGGTCGGTGGCAGCCATCACCCAGGAAGGGAAAGGAAGTGGGGTGAGCCTCCTTCACCCCCCAAGAGGGACTTGGCCTACTTTGTGCTATGCTCTGTGACTGGGACACCATCCCTATGAAAATTATAATCATAATGTTGCAGGATCGAGGAAGAGATGAGAGATTAATAGTTTTATTTTTATTTATAGAAAAGTTAGTAATTTTGGAGAGCAGCAGAGATTTTTTTCTTTTTCCTTTTTTTTTTTTTTTGACAGAGTCTCAAGCTGTCGCCCTGGGTAGAGTGCCCTGGCGTTGCAGCTCACAGCAACTTCAAACTCTTAGGCTTAAGCGATCCTCTTGCCTTGGCCTCCTGAGCAGCTGGGACTACAGGTGCCCTCCACAACACCCGACTGTTTTTAGAGATTAGATCTCGCTCTTGCTCAGGCTGTATTATTTTTTATTTTTGTAATAAAAGTAAATATCAGTAATGTTATTTTTTACATTATATGTTAAACAGATTTTTTATAAGTTATAAGGTTACATAATTTTTTAATTTTAAAGTGATTATATTTTCAAAGTATTTTTATTTTACATTAAATTTACAGTTAGTTAATATTTTATTGGGTGTACAGAATGCCCTTGGCTCTTGACTGGTATTATGGAGTTTAGTTTCTTAACTCATTTATGACAGCAGGCCTTGGAAGTGAGTAAATAATCTTCAGCCTCAGCACGAAGGCTTATTTGGCCTTGTTAGGGCCTGACCAGTAATGTTTTGCATGAAATGGTTGTTCAGGTTAACAGTGGCTGGTAACATTCCCTCCCTTAGTGTTTACAGGTCTATATCTACAGACCCTATTTTATTTTAGTATGGAAATAACAGCTATGGTTTAATTTTGGGGTTATAAGGCATTTTAGTTGAAAACTAACATAATGAGCACAGAGGTAGGAAAGCAGACATGCTTGGGCCATTAACTCCAGGGAGAGATCACTTTAGAAATAAAACTGCATGTCTGAGGAAAATATTTAGGGCTGGACATAGAAGGCACCTGGGGGGGGGGGGCAGGAAGTGAAGAGACCCCAGTTATGTCTGCGCTGGCATCAGCTCCTCGACTCTGCTTGGGGAGGACACGAACTCAATGCTCTTTCCCCATCCACCTGTTTCCCTCCCCAGCTTCATCTCAGACACAGCCCCACACCCACCTTCCCTGCACCCCAGAAAAAGCACCCTGACTCCCAGCCCTGGCAGCTGCATCTGTTTTGCTGCTGCCTGCAACACCCTAACCCTGCCCTGGCCTGGAGGGCAGCCCCTGGCCATGGTCAGCCACCCCACACACTTGAAATGTGGCTGGCGTGACTGAGGACGTGAATTTTTCATTTTACTTAATTTATATTTAAGAAAAAATTCACACTTGATTCAGTTATTGGGAAACTTTCAAGGATATTTGGAACAATTTGTGTATGTAAATCCACTTTTCTGACTGCACATTTTGTGCAATCTAAATCAAGATCAAGTATTTCCAATGAAAACTTGGCATGCAAACCAAGGGGGCTGCAAATATAAAATACTCAACAGATTTCAAAGACTTAGTGCAAAAAAAAAAAAGAAAATGAATGTAAAATATCTCATTGATGATTTTTATATTTATTATTAACTATAGAATACCATAATAATTTTTTTGCATCTATCAGGTTAAATAAAATACAACCCTAAAATTCATTTCACCCATTTCTTTGCACTGTTTGATGTAGGTACTAGAAAATTTAAAATGTCCCTTGTGGCTTGCAGTGTGTTCCTGTGGGAAACTTTCTACTGCTCTAACCCACTTCTCCATCCACACAGGCTTTGGAGCTAGAGGGATCTGAATCTCAGTTCAAGCTGTACCACTCAACTAGCTGTGTGATTTTAGGTAAGTAGCTTGATCTCTCTGGACCTCAGTTGTTTTTTATCTGTAAAATGGGTATGATAAGAATACCCTTGAAGTGCCTTCCTAGTATGGCCACTGGATACCTACAAGTGCCTGATTCTCTCTCTAGCCGTGTCTCCCCTAAAATGTCTTTGGGAAGTCTTCCTAATCCCCCTTCCCGAAAGGTTTAGGACTTTGCCTTTCCCACTCTTACAAATTATGACACATGGTTTGCAGTAAAATGACATCATGACAATATTGCAGATTCCTCAAGGCCAGAGACCGAAATCCAGCTTTCTTTGTGTGGGAGAGTGTGCTTTTAATGTTTAATATACAGAAATTTCCCAACAGACAGAAGAGTAATATAACATGCTAGTCACTTAGCTTCCATGCCCATGGTATTTCGAACACTGTATTTTTCTTCCTTAACTCGGTACTTGATTCATGATTTTGGTAGTGTTAGGTAGGGTAGTTGGCAGCAACCACAGATTCTGCTATCATCAAGCGATAGGGTCAACTTCCCCATCCACTTCTTTCTGGGCCAGTCCTATGAGCCGCTTTGACCAACAGAATGTGGTAAAGTGAATACACAAGGTCTGAGTATAGGCCTTAAGAGGCCTGCTTTTGCTCTCTGGGAACCCACAGCCATGTGAATAAGCCTGAGCCAGCCTGCTGGAGGATGAGAGACACGTACAGCAGAGGCAAAGGGCAGCAGCAGAGGCCTCCCCTGGGCCCAACAGCTCACTAACTGCCAGGGAGATGAGCAAAGCTGTCCTCCCTCTTTCAACGCCAGAGGAGCCACCAGCTGACTGCTGGGGCAAAAGGAACCACCTACCCAACCCTCAGAGCCACAAGAAATAATAATTGTTGTTGTTTTAAGCCTCCATGTTTTAAGGGTAGTTTACCCAATATAGGGCTTAATGAATATTTTTGAATGAATTAACGGAGTCCCTGGATCTGAAGTAGGGTTGCCACCTCAGCGCATTCAGTGTAACTCACTGTCTGGTGGTGACAGCTGTGTCCCTAGGGTTAGGGAACTGGCACACACTCTGTGGCCCAAGCATACTGTGCGCCAGCCAGGGTGGCAAGTCATGAGGAGAGGGGTCTGTGTGCCAAAACCTTCCTTTTGTAAAGGTTTCTGAACATTATTCTGATCAACAAATATATTTTGAGCAGATCAAATGTGTGAGGAACTGGTCTAAAAGATTAAGGGGTCCTGCTGCAAAAATATTCCTAAGGTTTAATCTCGTTTATTTTCAGGGCAGCAGAGACTCTGGCAATCTTGGTGATGGTGGGAGGATAGGCTAAGATCCTACTACTGAGGAATTCCTGTTCCCATGTGAATAGGCAGCCCCCTGGTCTCCTCCTAGAATGCTTGTGCACCTGGGGGTTTTGTTGAGTTCTAGAACAAGAATCTCTTTCAGATAGAAGCCAATGTAATTGTATAACTAGGGTCAACACTTTCAAACACATCATTATATTGGGGGGGATTTGAATTCTGTAGGTAGTGGTTTTTAAATGCACTACTTTATTGGAACTGTCCTTGATAATTTTCTGTGCTGTTTATTCTCATTTAATGAGGACTTTCAGCACTGACAACGACAACTAGATGTAAAGGAATAGCTGTGACACTGACCTGCAAGGCAGGTGGCACTCCAGGCAGGGGTGTCTTTGGGCTTGGTTTTGCTTCTGTGTCTCATGGCATGGTTGAAGATCGAGTTTCTCTGAATCCGGGTGCAGCGATGGGGTTCTTTATCATGGATTGCCTGGTCAGCACAGGAAGTCTCCTCATTTTCTGGGAATAACTCAGGCCTCACCGTGGCTGGTTCACCATTAATTTTCTGTGAACTACTCACTGATTTCCTCTGGGTCTTTTCCAAATCTTCAGATTCTTCAGTCTCCATGGAAATAGATCCTACTGTTTCTCAACAGAGCTACTGGAGGTCAACAACCTCCACAAACTTCTCTGGTTTTGAGTGCTTTAGAATAGAAAGAGAATGGTTTTCAGTTAGAGTCGTCAGGCTAAATATTCTATTTAGAGTATAGGATTCTACTCCCATTGGGTTTTGATGAAATTTGGAATAATCTGCACATTCTGCCTTCCATGGCTTTGTCAGTGAAAATTACAGCTTAAATCACTGCAATTTGGGCCCATTCAGGTATCATTTTATAATTGGGACTTGTTTATATTATTCATAGGATGCACTTTTGAGGAGAAATGACTAAAGTGGCTCATATAACTACTTTCAAGTAAACATTTCTTGAATAATTTAAGAGAAAAAGTAGCAAAAATAAGAGAGACTAACTGTGCAGGCATAAAAAGCAAGATGAGAAAGGCCTGCTGGCCAGTGCTGGATCTCCCAAGGGTACAAGCTTAGAGACGGGCACCTTGAACCAGTAAGGAGAGCCTTGCCATCAGCTGGTGACCACGTCTGATTGGTGCACTAGGGTCTCCCTCATAAAATATGATATGGCCATGTGGGATGAATAGGCCCCCAACCCATGACCATCACCCCCTGTGGCTGGAGTAACAGAATGGTCACATCTGAACCAGAACTCTCTTCACAGGAGAAGGGCCTACAATAGGAACAACACAGGACTGTCCTGGCATACCCCATCTCCTTCCCAGCATGGCCCTCCTTCCAGGCTAGGGGTCCTCTGAGTGAGTCGAAGCAGGCGGCCGGGTGCACTAGACAGACAACAAGCTGGGGATTCTGGATAGTTCTCACCCACCCGAGGGTTTGGAACCTGGGGTGCTGGGGACTCCACGGAGGCTTCAAGGGTACAAAGTGTGTGTAAGCATGTGCAGTTTTCTGGGTTACATGTCCAGAAAAAGGTGTTAGAGACTCAAGGAAGTTTAAGAACCACTTCTTTGCCTGTGTCTTCTGTCAAACAGGGAGAAGAGAGGGCTGTTGCTTGCTGTGGCTTTGGGAGGAGTGGGCGAGGCAGCATCCCCATGGCTGGGGGTGGGCCAGGGTGCCCGACGGTGATGCTCCTGCCAGTCAGGGAAGTGGGAGGGAAGCCGGATTTGGGTGTGAGTACACCAGTTTCAGGATGCTGTGTTGAGGCACCATCCTGGAGGAAGGTCTGCAGGCAGACACGCCTGGCTGATGAAGGCTGACTATTGCTAACTGGGCCTCTTTCTGCTCCGATGAGGTGGATCCCCAGGGCCTCTGTGTCACGCCTGCAACATGGACTTTGGCATTTGAGGTTATTATTATTATCATTATCATCACCATTATTATTTCAGGCTGCATTTTAAAAACTTGAGGTATAATTTATATAGAGTAGAATTTATTCTTTTTAGAAGTTTTGACAAACCTTTATAGTTCTTGTAAACCATCACTACCATCACCACCAAGATACAGAGCGGTTGTATCACCCCCAAAGTTCCCTTATGCCTGCTGGAGTCAGCCCCGGCCACGCCCTGGACCCTGGAGCTGCTCACACTGGTCTCTGCATTGTCAGCCTTTCCCTGACTTCATGGACATGCACATGGACCTGTGGGCAGGTGGCCACAGTGTCGGGCTACTTCAGCCTGGCGTGCTGCACTTGCAGTTCAGCCCAATGCTGCTTGCATCACAGGGTCTGTTGTGCAGCGTCATGGACACAGGCACCCTTCCACATTGCCAAGGGCACCAGGTTGGGAGTCAGGGGACCTGGGCTCGAATCTCCACTTCCACTGCCTAGAATCGCCTGCCTAACACTGGTCATGTGTGAGCCTCAGTTTCTCATAAGGAAACAGGGTGATGGGTTTGTCAGCAGCTCCTTCTGGCTAATTCTGTGACCTACAGAGGCTCGCAGAGCCCTCAGAGGGATGTTCGTGGTATGACAAGAGCAGAGGGGAGTGTTCTCCAATAATCCCATTTTCCTCAAATGAGGAGGCTCTGAGACCCTGGGAAAATACATTCCCAAATCTCACTATCTCTACGACTATTTCCTCCTGCCCAAAGGAAAAGCTTGTAAAACTCTCTGAAAGAACCTCTAATTTCTCCTCAATTATCGACTATTTCAGGCGGATGTGTTCTGGGCCTGGAATACTTTCATAATTGCTGTGCTCTGTCTATATCAGGCGTCCTCAAACTTTTTAAACAGAGGGCCAATTCACTGTCCCTCAGACCGTTGGATGGCTGGACTATAGTTAAAAAAAAAAAAAACTATGAACAAATTCCTATGCACACTGCACATATCTTATTTTGAAGTAAAAAAAACAAAACGGGAACAAATACAATCACACCGCTGCATGTGGCCCGCGGGCCGCAGTTTGAGGACCCCGATATCCATTAACTGCAGAAAAGCCCCCAGGTTCCCCGTAAATTCCTCAGTAGCTTTAAGCCCTGTGTTCTTTCTGCTCCAGAGCTGACTTCAGGGTGGAGGTGAGTGGGGCTGGCCTTGTGATCGGGGGCAGGGAGGGCTGGTGGTGCTTTCATTGGTTCACTCAGCAGACACTGGGCACTGCTGGCAGCTGACACACGTGTTTGTTGTATGTCTGTCCTCACTCCCTGTCAGAAGCTTCTCAAGGGCAAGATTTGGTCCATTTGTATCATTGCTGTCCCGACACCGGGCACACAACAGCACTCTGTAAGCACCTCTTGTTTACAGCAACAGACGAATGGACGTTACCTTCGCTAAGCCTCACAACCTCTGGTGGGCTCGGTGTAACAAGTATCCCCATTTTATGGACAAGAAAGCTGCAGCTCCCAGAGCTCTGGTAACTCGCCACTATCACAATCACACGGCTGGTAAATAGGGTGGCAAGGGTCATGCTGACCCGTTTGTTGAGTGGGCCTGGGTCCTGTGCAACGTGGTCAAAAGGCCCTGCTGTGACCTGCCTGAAGGCAGGACTGGGTGACTCAGAGCAGGAGGGGCTCCCTTCCGCTCCCTCCCTGGTAGTTATGTGGCTTTGGGCACAGAAGCCAAGAGTGACAGTTAAACCTCCCAGTGTTGGGCTGAGGGCTGGGAGTCCTCCCTGCATGAGTCAGTGGTCAGAGAAGTCAGGACACGTGGGGAGAAGGTGGGAGGCTGGCTGCAGGCCCAGCTGCCAGGGTGAGAGTGGAAGACTCGCAGGCATCCTGGGGACTCACATTCAAGCACAGGAATCACCAGGACTCTGACTCAGGAGGTCCTGGGTGGAGCCTGAGACTGCATTCCTGACAAGCCCTCAGAAGATGCCCGTGCCGCCTGTTCCTGGAGCACCCACAGGCGGGGTCCAAGAAGAGCAGCCAGTGTGGAGGGAGGAGCCACGGGGGAGGGGGGCAGCAGGTGCCACTCGTGTCTGCTGCAGGCCAGAGGCCAGTGAAGCCTGGCTGGGGAAGGGCTGGGGGCAGGCGAGAGGAGGTCTCCAGGGAAAGGCCAGGGGACTGGAATAGGTGCTGTGAGGAGGGGGCTGGAGCAGGTCCTGTCCCTCCCTGTCCCAGGATGCCATTCGTGAGTGGAGTGAGGGGTGGGGCTGAAGGTGGAAGCCAGAGGAAGAGGGAAGACTCCTTTCTGGATGACAGACCTTTAGCAAACCTGCAAGCACTCGGGCCCCCGCTCTGAGTGTCCTGTCCCTCTGTGTGTCAGGAACGGCCTGGTAAGGTGGGCCCAGCCTTTCTGTAGCTCAAGGGGGGCCATGGGAAGGAGACAATGACTGCAAAGCAGAGGGCAGTGGAGAGACATTTGCAGGGAAGGTTCTGGTGAGGAGCAGCACACAGGGAGGCCGCCGCTGCGGGGCCCAGGGCAGGGAGAGCTTCGCTTGAGGTCAGTCCCTGGCTTTGACTTCAGGGAGTGTGGGCTCTGAAGGCCCGGAGCTGTCCACAGGTGACACTGAGACCTTGTCAGTATCCTCAGGGAGGGGACCTGGGACGCCTGTGGAGACTGAGGTGTGTTAGTGTCGTAGGTGGGGCGTGTGGTCAGGAAGGGTGGCCTGAGAGTGGGTGGGACAGTGAAGCTGCCTTACCTGTGACAAGAAGGGCTTGAATACTCAGTCCCAGGGGCAGGTAGTTTCTGAGGGAAGTTGGGGCTTGTTGAGGCAAAAAGTCCCCCTCTGGTTCCTTAGAGAGAGCTAGTCCTGGGTGAGCCCAGAGTCTATAGCTGTCCTCTTCCCATGGCCCTGTTGCCACAGGTTATATATTCTAGCAGTCTGGAACACTGATGTGGATTAGAAACTGTGGCAAGATTCATATGCGAGAGAGGGGGGGAGGTTGTCAAAGGAGAACTGCACCCCCTTTCCTGGTGATGCTACAGGAATCAGTGGAATTAACTTTAAGCCTGGGCCCTAACTCTGAAGCCAGGGCTACAGAGAGGCTGAGTAAATTTCTTTTTTACAGGAAGGAGTTCAGATTGCAGACAGTGCTGGTGTGCATGTCGGCATATGACCTGCAACATGCAGAAAGCCCCGGAGGAAGAAGCAAAGCCAGAGGAGAAAGAACTAACTAGACATTCCTCTGGCAAAAGTGACCAGTGTGGAGAACGAAGGGGGGTAGAGGTACAGGGATGGCGCATTTACTGCAGAAGCTCAAGCACAAATGAGCCATGTTCATGCGGGTGGCAGAGGAAGGAGAAGTGTCTGGGGACACTCAGGTGGAAGAAACCTGCAGGGCTTCTTGATGAGTCACACCTACAAATGATAATACCTCACTAAATGGGTTTTACTAACTCAACATAATGTGGTTTACTTCCCAACCTGACTCCAGTATAGTATCACATGAGAGATAGGAAATTTCAGGCAATAGAACTCCCAAAGGATAACATTTTATTTTATACACACACACACATCATATGTATACTTATAATTGTTGTGTATGTATATGTGTGTGTGTGTATACATTTATATATAGTTTACTTCTTGAGATAAGGTCTTCTCTGTCACCTAGGCTAGAGTGCAGTGGTGTCATCATAGCTCATAGCAACCTTAAACTTCTGAGCTCAAGTGATCTTCCTGCCTCAGCCTCCTGAGTAGCTAGAACTACAGATGTATGCCACTATGTCCCACGAATTCTTTTTTTTTTTTTTTTGAGAGAGAGAGAGATGGAGTTCTTGGTCAGGCTGGTCTCAAACTCCTGGCCTCAAGCCATCTTCTTATCTCAGCCACTTAGAGTACTAGGATTACAGGTATGGGAACCACCTCACCTGCCCCCTTTTTATTTCATATTTTTGGAAAAGCTGAAGATGATGAGATTTTAAAAGCAGCTCTTCAAGGAAACAAAGGGCTCTGAGCACAGAATTAAGAAATGATAGAAATGGAATTCAAAATATGGATGGTGAATAAGATGAATAGAATTGAAGAGAAAGCTGAATACCGCAAAAAGAAGCCCATAAAATATTTTAGGAAATTAACAAAAAAGTCACCAAAGAACTGGACAGGATTAGGAAAGGTACAAGGAAGCTTAAAGAAATGAAAGCCATTCAGAGAGTTTCAAAACACAGCAGAAAGTTTCCGCAACAGATTACAGCATGAAAAAGAAAAAATCTCAGAGCTTGAAGACAAAGCTCCCAAGCTAAGCCAGTCATTTAAAGAGGCAGAAAAGAGAAGAACAAAGGTAAAGCCATCTCTTAGAGAGATTTGGGACTGTGCAAACATAAATTATAGGTATCCCTATACTAAAAGGTACTAAAAGCATGAAAACTCTAGTTGAAGGCACTATTGTAGAAAATATTGCAAATATTGCCAGAGATTCAGACATCTAGATACATGTACTACATGGTCATTGAACTCTGGAAAGACTCATTAGCAATAGAACATATCCAAGACATATAGTAATTAACCTGGCCAAAGTCAAAATGAAAGAGAAAATTCTACAAGCAGCTAGATGTAAATGATAACTGACCTACATAGGAAAGTTCAGCATACTAACAGCAGACTTCTCAGCAAAAACCTCAGTAGAAGGGAGGGGGCCTTACCTTTAATCTTCTTAAATAGAACAACTGCCAGCCTAGAATTTTGTATCCCTCAAAACTAAGTTTCACATTTGATGCAGAAATTAAAGCTTTTCCTGACAAACAAACTTTCTTTCTTTCTTTTTTTTTTTTTTTTTTTGAGATAGGGTCTCACTATGTTGCCTGGGTAGAGTGCCGTGGCATCACAGCTCATAGCAACCTCAAACTCTTTGGGCTTAAGCGATTCTCTTGTCTCAGCCTCCCAAGTAGCTGGGACTACAGGCGCCTGCCACCACACCCAGCTATTTTTTGGTTGTAGTTGTCATTGTTGTTTGGCAGGCCTGGGCTAGATTTGAACTCGTCAGCTCCTGTGTATGTGGCTGGTGCCCTAGCCACTGAGCTATAGGCACTGAGTCCTGACAAGCAAACTTTGAGGAAATTTGTCACAACTAGACCTGACTTGCAGGAAGCACTCAGATCTATGTTATATACAGATCAGCACAATAGACCCCCCAACAGGTGTAAAACTATACAGAAGCTACAGGCCAAAGTCTAGATACCACAATGGCCCAAGAGGTAAAACACAGCAAGAGTGCTGCACAACGCGATGAAAATAAATCTCCCTCACACATCAGTTCTCTCAATAAATATGAATGGCTTGAACTCCCCAGTGAAAAAAATGCAAACCAAGTATCTTCTCTTATCAGGAAATGCATCTAATCCACAAGGAGACATCCAGACTCAAAGTGAAGGGTTGGAAAACAATATTCCATCCAAATGGAAACCAAAAGTAAGCAGGTGTAACAGTTTTCATCACAGAGCAGCATAGACTTCAAATCAACAAAAGTAAAGAGAGAGAAAGATGGTCATTATATATTGGTAAAGGGAACAATTCAACAAGAAGACATATTAATACTAAATATTTATGCACCCAACGCAGATACTCCCAGATTTCTAAAGCAAATCCTAGTCGATCTAAACAAAATGATAAACAACAGCATTGTAATAGGCAGGGACTTCAATACCTCTCTGACAAAACAGGACAGATCCTCCCAGCAGAAAATAAACAAAGAAACAATGGACTTAAACAGGATTCTAGAACAAATGGGTTTACTAGACATTTACAGAACATTCTACCCCCAAACTACTGAATATATGTTCTTTTCATCAGCTCATGGATCATTCTGTAAGATCAATCACATCTTAGGCCACAAAACACATCTGAACAAATTTTTAAAGATAGAAATTATATCAAGTATCTTCTCAGACCACAGTGCAATAAAATTAGAAATCAGTTCCAACAGAAACACTCACCGCTACCAGTTATGGAAACAAACAGCTTATGGCTGGATGCTACTTACTTAGGTCAAGGAAGAGATAAAGGTGGAAATCAGAAGATTCTTTGAACTAATTGATAATGGGGCCACAGGTTATCAACATCTGTGGGATACAGCAAAAGCAGCACTAGGGAAAACTCATGGCCTTACATACCCACATCCAAAAAACAGAACACAAATCAATGATGCAACACATCATCTCCAGGAACTGGAAAAGGAAGAACAAACCAATCCCAAACCCGGCAGAAGAAAAGAAATAAGATCAGAGCAGAACTAAATGAAACCAAGAACAAAAGGACCACACAGAAGATGATTGAAGCAAAAAGTTGGTTCTTTGTAAAGATAAACAAAATTGACAAGCCTTTGGCCAAATTAACCAGAAACAAAAAAGTAAGGACTCTAATAAACTCAATCAACAGCGACTAAGGAGAATCACAATTGATATTACAGAAGGGGCAAAGGCAAAATTATATGGAAAATATATAAAGCAGGAAGCATAAAACAAGTGGTGGAAACATCATACAACACAGGGCAGTATTTCTTTCTGTTTTTCTGGAATTGCTGTTAAGGCCAAACAAAAGAGTGCTGGAGCTCAGTATAGCCAGCATCCCCAGGGACTGCTGAAGGCTACCCCCTGCAGTAATCCCCCCCCATAAAAACAAAGGAGGAAGAAGAGAGGAGCTTGGCGCTCCTCCTGGGGGTACCATATTCCATCCAAAGAGGAAGGTGGTTGCAAGGGAGCCCTGGAAAAGGTGGGGATCCCTGCAGGAAGGGGAGGCTCCCAGCTTGGAGCTTGCAGGGCTGTGGACCTGTGAGCCCCTTCTGGAGTGTCGTGTGAGAGGGATCTGGTAGCTTAGGGCTATGGTGCCTTGTCCTTTTGTCACCCCACCTGTGCTTCCTGAGATGTGGAGATACACTGAACAAACTGGGACTGGAGCTGGCTTTGGGTTAGACGATTTCTGCAGTCAGGACCTGCTGGAAGACTTTGTACCATGGAGCTCACAGAAACTGTGGCCCTGTGTCCTTGAAGGAAGTCCTCCTCCTCCCCATCTTTGTTCTCCATGGTCTTTTCAGTAGTCCTTGCACAAAAGATCCTGGAGTTCTCTGTGGGTCCTTGGAGCCCCAAGGTCAGCAAGTGGCAGGGGTTGGGGGCTGCCCAGGAGGAAGCATGTACACCCCTCTGGGGTGAGAGGGAGTTATGGTGGCCTCTCTGGGTGGGGTGGGGTCCAGTGTGTGTGTGGAGGGGTTGAGATTAAACACTAGCTCAAGACAACACCAAAGACCCCATCAGGCTGATCCAGAGGGACCTCTCCAATCACGGATGCATAACTAGTCAAGGAAGGAGACCTGGACTCACTGGTCCATGCCCCTCCCCCCTCTGCTCCCTTAGGGAAGGGTTGGAGGGGAAGGGGGTTTCCCTAGGCCAGCTCATCTCTCACTCCCCAATTTAGTCTCTGCTCAAGGCAGGGAGAAGAATTTTGAATAGTTAATGATTAAGCTTTGGAAAATTTGAGCTTGTATGAGCAAAGGGTATAAACAAATCACAGGAAGGTCAAATCACCCTTTAAAACTCATGGAAAGAACTCAGGAGGCTGAGGTAGGAGGATCATTTGAGCCCAGGAGTTGGAGTTCTACAGGGAACTATGATGATGCCACTGCATGCCAGCCTGGGCAACAGAGCTAGACTCCTGGGAAGCAGGGGGGACAACTCGTGAAAAGATTTTCAACCTCCTGCCTCATAATAAAAAAGAAAATCCAAATCACACTGAGAAGGCTTTTCTCATTTACATATATCAGCAAAAATTTAAATGTTTGCAAAGCAGTTGGTGAAGCCAGCAGGCAGCCCCATCATGGCTGGTGAGACTTTAAATTGATTCCTTCTCCATGGAGCAGTTTGGCAACATCTGTTGAAATAAAAAGCAATGCTGGGCATGGTGGCTTATGTCTTTAATCCTAGCACTTTGGGAGGCCAAGAGTTGGAGACCAGCCCGAGAAACATAGCAAGACCCCCATTTCTACAAGTAATCATAATAATAACAAGCCAGGTGTGATGACGCACATGTGGAAGCTGAGGCAGGAGAATCACTTGAGCCCGGGCCTTTGAGGCTGCAGTGAGCTATGATGATGCCACTGCACCCTAGTGTGGGCAACAGAGCAAGATCCTGTCTCAAAAAAAAAAAAAAAAAAAAAAAAAAAAATCTGCTTTGATTGGCTACGTGTCTGCCTGCACATACAGAGAGTGTCCAGGTACAGGTGACTCACTCTGGCGTCATCCAGAAACAAGTGAGTCATAGCAACATTGTTCAAGAGCAAGTAAATTAGAAAATTCTAAACACTTTTTAGAAGGTCTAGATGCAGTACTCATTAAAAAGGGATCCAGTGGGTAGGGCGCCAGTCCCATATACAAGGGTGGCAGGTTTGAACCTGGCCCCAGCCAAACCGCAACAAAAAAACAGCCAGGCATGGTGGCAGGCACCTGTAGTCCCAGCTACTCGGGAGGCTGAGGCAGGAGAATTGCCTAAGCCCAGGAGTTGGAGGTTGCTGTGAGCTGTGATATGGGTGATAAAGTGAGACCCTGTCTCTTAAAACAAAAAAAAAGATCCTAGAATATCTTTTTTTTTTTTTTTTTTTTGAGACAGAGGCTCAAACTGTCATCCTAGGTAGAGTGCTGTGGCGTCACAGCTCACAGCAACCTCCAACTCCTCGGCTCAAGTGATTCTCCTGCCTCCGCCTCCTAAGTAGCTGGGATTACAGGTGCCCGCCACAACGCCCGGCTGTTTTTTTGGTTGCAGCCGTCATTGTTGTTTGGCAGGCCCGGGCTGGATTCAAACTGGCTATCTCAGGTGTATGTGGCTGGCGCCTTAGCCACTTGAGCCGAATATCTATTTTTGTTAAAAAGCAAGGACAGAAGAGTATGTATTATACAGAGGGTGCCAAAATATATATATATATATATATATATATATATATATATGTATTTTAGGAAAGGAAAAAGCTGTATTAAAATTGTAATCATCAATGTATATCAATAATGAAAGATAAATAGAAGATGAAGTTACATTTAAGTACCTCTGGTAACTGCAGAAGTCAAACATGACTTGAGTATTCTAATTTTAATACAGTTTTTTCCTTTCTTAAAATGTGCATGTGTTTTGTGGTACCCGCTGTATGTTTCCATCAGTGTAAAGAGGGAAGTGTGTCCAAATTTATTTGGATATGCCTAAAAACTTCTGGAAGGAGTTATGAGAAATTAGTACCAGTGGTTACTTGTATGCAAATACATGTAAATAAGATTAAACGTGGGAGTTTGGGCAGATGGGGAATAGGGTCAGGAGGAAGGATACTTTAAAATTTTTAATATTCTTAAATTTTTAAGCTATGTTAATGTATTAATCTATTTAAAAATTAAATAAACTAACTTTGAGAAAAACAAATAGCACAAAGTCTTAAATGTGGAAATGAATCAGCTCTAAAACTGAAAAAGATGGGGAAGTTATATAATCTGAAGTTATGTAAAAGAAGCCTCCAAGAGCCCTACTATCTAGCAGGGAAATGTGTTTGGACAGAGGGAAACTGATAGCCATTATGAGGAAAAATAAAGCTGCTTTGTGTGTGTATCTTCAAAAAATGGGATTTCCTAATAGATCAGAATAAGAATGAACTTTAAATGCGATGTTTAATTCCTTTATCCAAATGTTCTTGGAGTTATTTATACAAAATTGAGGCAATTTCATAATTAATAGAAAGTACAATATAGCACATAAGTAGGGAAGCTGACAAAATTAAGTACTAATTCTCAACAAAAACCATTAAAAGTGAGACTAGGAGGAATGTTCACTGTGATAAAGAGCCCTGTGTACTTCTCAGATGTGGTAATGGTGAGAAGCCAGAGGTGTTCCTAGTAAGAGCAGGGCTTCCTCTCTCATCCTTACTAACATGTTTCTAGAGTTTGGGTATAAATGGGACATAAAACAAATAAGTTGTCAGAAAGAAAGATGATTTTCATCTCTCAAAATAATTTGCAGGTGATATAATTTGTATGCCCAGAAGACCCAAAAGAACCAACTGAAGCTAATGGAATTACAAAGATTTTAGCTAAAGTCCAGAATAAGATAGATTCGCTGCATGTCAATAGGAACAAATTAGAAAGCAGAGAGATTCCAGTGATAGAAGCCAGAAAACCAAGGATAACTGTATCGATAAACACATACAAAGGACAATCGTGGGGATGGAAGGAGGCTTGCATGTTCAGGGAAGTGGGTTTTGATTGGGTGGAAAAATGGAATATTAACAATATGTCAATTCTCACTAAATTAATATATGGTTCAGTGTCATTCCAATCAAAAGAACTAATCAGAATATTTGGACAAAATTTAATTATGAAGTTCATTTGCAGGATAGACAGAAAGGCTAGTCCAAATGTTTGGAGAAATGTAGGTAATAACAAAGGATACTTCTTCTAAATAACATAAAATGTTATAAGAATAAGAGGAATGTGATACTGGTACAAGAGTTGATTACTGAAATTAGAATGGCCAGCTTGGAAATAAATTCTCGTATGTGAAAATGTTATTTTATAGAAGAGGCATCGGAGCTATAAAAAATAAAAGGGTTACCAAGCTAGACAAAAATGTCACAAGAAAACTAAGGACCAATATCTTCTATTGAAAAGGAAGAAAAGATCCTTGACAAAATACGAGGAAACTGGATTTTACAGCCATAACCAAGTAGAATTTATCTCAGCAGGTAAGGGTGGTTTAGCACGCAAAAATCATGAATCATGTAATTCATCATATGAATGGAATAGGGATAAAAACCACAATTGTCTTATTAGATGTATGGTATCAAATAGCATTTGACAAAATTCAACAGCTCTTTATGATAAAATTGTTCACCAAAGCGGGTATAAAAGAAAACTTCCTCAAATTCAATAAAGGGTGTCTACAAAAACTTTATAGCAATAACCATATTTAATTGTGAAAGACTGAATGCTTTCCTCCACAGATCAGAAAAAAGATAAGCATGCCCATTCTCATCACTACTGCCCCAAATTGTATAATATTAGATATTTTAGCCAGGGCAATTAGTCAGGGAAAAAAAAAAGTCATTCATATTGGAAAGGAAGAAGTATTAATAAAACTATCTCTATTTGCAGATATCATGATCTAGTGCACAGAAAATTCTAAGGAATACAGTAAAAGAAAAAAAAACTATTAGAACTGATAAACAAGTTCAGCAAGGTTTCAGGATATGAGATCAATATACAAAAATCAATTTTATTTCTATGTAGTAGGGAGGAAAAATCAGAAATGGAATTTGAAAAAATTAATTTACAATATCATCAAAAAGAATAAAATATTTAGGAATAAATTTAACAAAAGAAGCATAGAACTGCCTGAGCAAGAGTGAGACCCCCTGTCTATTAAAAATAGAAAAACTAGCTGGGTATAGTGGTGCATGTTTGTAGTCTCAGCTTACTCAGGAGACTGGGGCAAGAGGATCACTTAAGCTTAAGAGTTTGAGGATGCTGTGAACTGTGATGCCATGGCACTCTATATAGTGTGACAGAGTATGACTCTGTCTCAAAACAAACAAACAACAACAACAACAAAATACAAAGAAGCATAAAACCAGGATTCTGAAAACTATAAAATGTTATTGAAGGAAATTAAAGAAGACCAAAATAAATAGAAAGCTTTCCCATTTGGGAGGATCAGAAGAGTTAATATTGTTAAGATGACAATGCTCCCCAAATTGAGCAACATATTCAACACAGCCTGTTTAAAAGTCCCAGTTGGCTTCTTTGCAGAAATTGACAAGCTGATCATAAAACTCATCTGAAATTCAAGGTACCTATACCAAAGCAATCTTGCAAAGGAGAACAAAGTTGGACTTACACTTCCTGATTTCAAAACCTACTACAAAGCACCAGTAAGCAAGACAGTGTGGTACTAGCACAAGGATAGACACACGGATCGATGGAACAGGATTGAAAAAACACAAATAAACTCATACATCCATGGTCAGATGAGTTTTGACAAGGGTGCTAGAATTATTCAATGGGAAAATAGTCTGTAGCTAGTGGTGCTGAGACAACTTATTATCCACATGACAAAGATTGACTTTGGATCTCTACCTCACATTGTATCAAAATTAACTCCAAATAGATCAAAGACCTAACTGTAAGAGCTAAAACTATAAAAATCTTAAAAGAAAATATAGGCATAAACCTTCTTGATGTTGCATTAGGCAATGATTTTCTAGATATAATACAAAAAGCACAAGCAACAAAGGAAAATAAATTGGATATCATCAAAATTAAACCACTCTGCTCTAGAGAATATCATCAAGAAAATCCTCATAGCATAGGAGAAAAAACTTGCAAATCATATACATGATAAGGCTTTTGTAGGTCTAATATTTAGAATACATAAGAAACTCACACAACTTAATGTTAGTAATAAATATGACCCAATTAAAATATGGGCACAAGATTTGACATTTCTCCAAAGATACACAAATGGCCAATAAGCACATGGAAACTTGCTCAACATCATTAACCATCAGGGAAATGCAAACCAAAACCGCAGTGTTAATTGTACTTCATACCCATTGAGGTGGCTATCATAAAGAAGATAGATAATAACCAGTGTTGGTAAAGAAGTGGAGAAACTGGAACCCCTATATGCTAATGAAGGGAATGTAAAATTATGCAGGCACTTTGGAAAATAGTCTGGTAGTTCCTTAAAAGTTAAACATAGAGTTATCATAGGACTCAGCAATTCTACTCCTAAGTACATTTCCAAGAGAAATGAAAACATACCTCCACGTAAGAAGTTGTACACAAATGTTTATAGCAGCATGAATCATTCATTGGTGAAAAGAGGAAAGATGTCAGATGTCTGTCAGCTGATGAATGGGAAAGGAGCCAGTCACTAAGGGCCAGTATTGTATGACTGCGTTTCTATGAAGCATCTGGAATAGAACCCACCAAGACAGAAAGCAGATGAGTAGGGCTGGACCTCCAGACACCATCAGTTTTTTTTGATGAATGAACATGTGGTGTGGGGCTGTGTTTTAGCACTTTGTCTTTTTCCAACTATTGTGCCAAATGCTTGTGATTGTCAAATAGGATCCATTTTTCATCACATGTAACAATACAGCGTAGAAATGGTTCCCCTTTACGTCATGACGGCAAAGAAAGGCAAGCTGCAAGGTGGTGTCTCTTCTGACACTCCTTTCATTCACACGGAACCCGTCTATCCAGCTTCTTTACCTTGCTGTTTTGCTTCAAATGGTCCAGTACTATTGGAATGGTAATGTCAAACCTCGATGCTAATTCATGTATAGGTTGAGATGGACTCACTTCCATGACAGCTTTTGGGCTTATCATGATCTATCTTGGTCTCAGGTCACCCACGTGGCTCATTTTTGAGATTAAAATCACCAGAATGGAACTTCTGAAACCATTGATGTACTATGCCTTCATTAGCCACATCCTTCCCAAATACTTCATTATACTTCAAGCTGTCTTCCCTGCATTGGTTCCACAATAGAACTAACTCATACTGAAAACTATGACTTATCCGTGGTTTTACCAAAATTGCTCTAAAAAAATTGAAATATAATCACAAGCTAAAATGTGCATTTGAAAGAATGAGAACGTACGTTGGCAATAAAAACAAATTTAAAAAACCCCAAAGCCCAAGAAGTGTCAAAGTGAAATGTCAGAGATATCAACTGTCAAACTTAGTACATAAAGGAACTGGACATTTCTTACTTAATAACCTAATACAGCTTAATAAAGCTATTACAAAATGGAGGGCTGTCAGTAGGGCCAAGATTATCCTCATAAAGAACAACTGAGTAGGTCTGAATCTACTGTAGCCTATGGGCAGATAGTTAACAGAGCCAAAAAACTCCATTCTTCAAAGTCAAGGCCCCAGAGACATTAAGCTTGGAAAATTTCTTGGCGGATGAGACCAGATTCTTCCTTTAGCCTCCAACCCACCCCCCAAACCAGAGTGGAACACACACAGAATGTCTTGCTTTGCAAGACATGACTTCCTAGTACCCCCTCCAAGACAACCTATTTGTGAAATATCCACCCAGGTAATTGAACAAGGCAGCTTGTTCTCCAGAAATATTATCTATAAACCAGGAAAAATGTGGAAGCAGCAACATTACCAAAAATGGTAGCATTAGATGTGCTGGTCAGTAGTCCTCTCTGGGTTTAATTAGCCAGCTTGGCCTGTTGTCTGTGGAGGCCCCTTTCAGGGTGAATTCATAAAACCTTCTTGGCCAAGGATAAAAGAATGCCTCAGTTTTTACTTTCTGGAGCAGTGGGGCAGACCCCCAGGTCATCACCGCATGATTTAAACCAATTTTGAGGCTCTGTGATGAAGGGGGTGATGACACTTCCACTTTACCCTTTCACAGGGTTAAACATGTTTTTTGATTTAGTAGGGTTCAGAAAGTCCCCATATGAAGTGCGGAGATTGCTGAGTGTTTGCAGACACTTATATAACCAGAACCTAGATTCAAGGCGAGAAGGTTACCACCACTTCAGAAAGAGTCCAAATGCTCCCTGGTTGTCACAGCTCTCTGCCCCCAAGGATTACTTCTGACTTTTCCACCAGCATTGATTTGCTTTGCCTATTTGGGTCGTTTATGGAAATGGAATCAGACAGAACATTCTCTCTCACTCCTGGCTTCTTTCCTCAATTCCTCTGCTTGGCCGCGGGTGCTCACAGCAGTGGCTCTCTCTGTGAGGGGGCTCAGAGTCGCCAGGAGAGCGCCCACTCAGGAGGTCTGGCTCAGGGCCGAGAATTTGCAATTCTAACAAGTCCTCAGAGGCTGGGGCTTGGGCTGGGGCGGCTTCATACCTTGAGAATCCTCAAGGAGCTGGGCTGTCCTCCGGCTCCCAGCTGCTCATACCAGCTGGGGCCACAGTCTGCCCAGTAAACTTCTGCCTCCCCACAGGGTGGAACCTTCTACATGGGGACCCCTGGGCAGATTGGGTTGGCAAGTGCTTGAAGGCACGTGCGGGTGTCCCCTGCACAGCGGCTGTAGGAAGCCACTCCCACAATTCTTAGCTAGTGGCACATGGGTGGGAGAGTGAGTCTTCCCCTCCCAGCTCACTGCTTGGTGGCCCAGTGGGTGTTGGGTGGGTCTTTTCCCTTCCTCCAATGTCCACATCGGGCTGCAGCTAAGGGACGCCCTTTGAGAAGGTGTGTCCTCCCAGGCCATCCTGGTGGGACTCGGGGATGGATCTCTTTGGACACTCAACATGTCCTTGGAGGCTTCACTGCTCAGCTGTAGGGTGATGCCACATACCCAGTTCATGGTATGAGGCTGGGCACGGGGTCCTCGGTGTGTGGGCTCTGTCTACTCAAACCCTGGTCACAGCCTTGGGTGGGAGACCTTTACGAAGCAGGAAGAAGGGAATTTCCTAACATCTCCCATTTTCCTAAACCTAACCATATCCTTCCTGTGGCCTCTTTCCCTTCTGGAAACTTCCCTCAGCTGTGCAGTGATACTGTAAGGATTAATGAGATTATGGCATTGTGCAGACACACCATCGCAGTGCTCCATGCTGCTCTTTTTAGTCTTTGCAACTAAGTGAATGATCTGCTTTATAAAATCATTTTTACTCTTTGGTGCATAAACAATCAAAGGTTGTAAAATGTATATAATACTTAATGTAAAAAACACAAACTGAGGAGTCCATCCAGGCCTTCCCTGTGGCCTGTCCCAGGGAGGAAAATCTCCAGGACTGGTTGGAAGAGCTGCTGAGGTGTGTCCCCTCTGGCATGTTGAGGACAGCAGCCACTCTCAGCTGGGCCCGGGACGGGGGAGGAGAGGGCTCAACCTACTTCACTCAAGTGAAGCTGCCCTGTGTTACTAACCCTCTCCCATTTCCCAGCCACCAGGCAGGGTGTGAACTCGGGAATGAGTGAGCTGGGGACAAGGACCACTCCTTCTAGGGTGAGCTGCCTTGGCCAGCCACTGCCCTTGTCAATCTTCCCCACCCTGTGGGCAGGGTCTGTGGCCTCAGCGGGAGGGCGAAAGGCCAGGGGGGCTGAGCTCCCAGACTCAGTGTGAAATAGACACTGTGTGAAAGTGGGGATGTCATTTCTATGCCAAATAGGGATATTTGTGAGTAGGAAAGGCACACCCCCACTGGGTCTTTGTTGAATTCTAGTAGTGGGATCATTTACATGTCAGGGTTAGTGTGAACTCATTTATTAACCCACATTCATGGGATTTACAGAAAGTCTTGCTAAAAATGACAAGACCAATATTGGTGTCTCTGTCTGCCCAGGTTGCCAAAACAAAGTACCATAGACTGGGTGGCCTGAACAGCAGAAATTTATTTTCTCATAGTTTTGGAGGTTGCCAGCATGGTTGGGCTCTGGTGAGGTCTCTCCCTGTGGCTTGCAGATGGCCACCTTCTCACTGTGTCCTCACCTGGCCTTTCCTCAGTGTGTGCAGGGATGGAGATGGGGAGATTTCTTCCTCTTCCCCTAATAAGGGCACTAACTCCATCATGGGGGCCCTACCTAACTTAAGTTCCATAGACCCCACCTCCAAACATCATCCTGTTGGGCGCTAGGCCTTCAACATAATAATTTTGAGGACACACAAACATTCAGTCCCTAACAATAGGAAAAGGGGTGCAAAGGGTGCTTGCATCCCCAGTTGGGACATTCTCAGTCTCACCTGACTTCTCAGTATCTGTGCGAGGGGTTGGGCGGGGGGAGCATCCTGCCTTCCTAGGGAGTTTGCTTGTTCTCTGCTCTGGAGCAGGGGCACCCTGAGTGACACTGCCCCCAGCCTCCTGGCCACAGCTGCCCGGGGAAGAGTGGACCTTTGACCTAGGAAGAACTGGATTTCCCCTTGCAAAGATGAAGGTTAGGAGGACCCTATGTTTAGCCCCAGGGACAGGCCACTGGCTCTGGCCCCAGCAGGGCAGGCAGGAAGCCATTCCCAAGCACCTCTCATCATTCTCGACACGAATATGCCCCTCTGGCCTCACTTTCCCTTCTAGAACCTACATTCATCTGTGCAATAGTGCCTTTGCACACTTCTCCTGTGATCCTGAGTCTCCCCACCGGCCCGCAGCTAGGAGGGAGGTGTCTGCAGCCACCTGCAAATTTTGCCCAGAAGGTGCTGTGAACTGAGGCCTGAGCTAGAGGGTGCCTGGGCTTGGCTGGGGTGGGAGAGGGCCCAGCAACAGCAATTGAGGGCAGAGGACTGGAGAGACACTAAAAGTGGCAAAGCCTTGCAGGCAACGGCCAGAAAGTCCAGAATTTCTGAATTGGTTTGGGTGAGAATGTTATTCAAGAGGGAAGTATTTTTAAAAATCAAGCAATGATGACAGGGACTTTGAGGGGCTGTGGTTTCTTTCAACTGTCTCTCATCTAATGTATCAGGAGTTTGGGTAATAGCTACATAGTCCCCTCTTCTCCTTCTAGCCACGTGAGACTTGAACTTGTGCCTTCAAGGTGATTTTGGGAGGTATGTCAGTCAAACATTCACAACATTAACAGTTATGTATTGTATGTGTTAGAGAAAAAATCCAATTAGCACGTCAAACCTGTGTTCTCACAGATATTAATGCTTAGGATGAAAATAATTAGAGTAGGGAATTTAATTTAAAGCCACTCTGTAGGAACTATTAATAGTACAAGTGGTACAAGGATATGTTAAAAATCGCAAATGTGGGCACTGCAGTTTCAGCTTGAGAGTTAGTGTCTGCCCTTCCTGGTGGTCTACACTGTGGATTTTGAACTTTGCCCCCACAGTCATGAGAAAACAAACCCCCTGACCCGAAGTTTAAAGACAACAAGGCATTGACTTTGGACATCTAACCTCCTAGACAGACCAGACCAGAGAAGCAGTTGTACCTGGCCTGGAGCATGGTTTACAGAACAAAAATATCAAAAGAGGAGAGGTAGAGCAAGATGGCGGCCGAGTAACAGCTTCCCTGCAACTGGGCACAGTGAGTCTGGGGAGATAAGACTCCAGGCGTCTCTGGCTGGTGGGATCTGCCTATAATCATTCCTTTGAGGATATAGGGAGTCAGCAAGGAACTTCTGGACCCCAAAAGGAGGACAAAAACAGTGGAAAACTGGCAAGTGGTTGTGTGTGTTTGATCGACCTAATCCCGCTGACAGCCATAAGTACAAGCAGCAGTGAGACTGCAAACCGGAAAGTCCTTACCTGTGAACTGTTTCAGTGTTCTTGGACTTGGCACTCAGTTGAACTGCCTTGGGGAGAGCTTGAGCAGGAGTGCGGAGAACTTTGGGCATTGTCTAGGGTCCCAGACTGAGCTGCTGAGCCTGACGGAGCTAATAGTGTTCGGCCGTGGGGCTGCAGGGAGCCATTGTGAGAGAACTGCCCTGCAAGCTCTGCCCTCAGGGTCACAGAGCAAGGTTTGGGCGGGATCCTAGTAACCTAGTGACTGAGCAGCCTAAAGGCGGGAACTGAGCTGCCTTATAGCCTTAATCCTCAGGGGTAGAGTGAGACTGGTTTTGGCACACTGGAGCCTCAGGCTGTTGCC
Source organism: Loris lydekkerianus (assembly GCA_963574355.1). Classification (NCBI taxonomy): domain Eukaryota; kingdom Metazoa; phylum Chordata; class Mammalia; order Primates; family Lorisidae; genus Loris; species Loris lydekkerianus. The sequence continues at coordinate 26,883 of CAUYPK010064962.1, forward strand.
CTAGGTAGAATGACGTGGTGTCACAGTTCATAGCAACCTCAAGCTCCTGGACTTGGCGCTGCCCAGACCTCCATAAGAGCTGTTCCATGACCCATGACTGCCAGGCCTCCGCATGCCCTGACCAGGAACTGTGGGAGCCGCGCAACCCTGCATCCTCCCTCCTGTACACTCCCTGCCTCCACACCAGCCCACTCATCTGGCCAGAGACTCTGGTAGCCGCATGCCCTCCAGAGCCCTCCCTGCCTCTGCACAGAGCCCTTCTCTTGGCCAGAGACTGCTGGAGCCTTGGGTTCTCTGTGACAAAATCACTGGGCACCAGGCACTCCCAGAACCGTGTGCACCACCTCCTGCCCTGTTGCTAGACCTGGGTGTGTCACACTCCGGAGCTGCTTCCACAACCAGAACTCCCTGGCTGGAGCAACCCCAGAGGAACTACACAGGGCCACTCCCTACAAAGATCCAACAACAATAGAGTGATCCCGCTGGAGTCTAATCTTGGAGAGACACCTCCTCAACTCTGAGGACAGCCAGAGGCAACGGTGAAAAATGATCATGAGGCAAAATCAACAGAAAAACTCTGGCAATATGAATAATCAGAGTAGATTAACTCCCCCAAGGATCAATGGGGCAGACACAGTACAAGATCCCATGCACAAACAAATAGCTGAAATGTCAGAAATCGAATTCAGAATCTGGACAGCAAATAAGATCGAATTAGAATTTCAAGCAGTAACCCAAAAGATATCTCAAGAATTCAACAAATTCAAAGACCAAATGACCAAAGATTTTGACACATTGAGACAAGAAGTTACAGCCCTCAAAGATCTGAGAAACACAGTAGAATCCCTCAATAACAGAATGGAGCAAACAGAATAAAGGATTTCTGACATTGAAGACAAAGCTTTCAAATTCTCCCAAACTCTCAAAGAGGAGAAAATTCTGAAAGCGGCCAGATGAAAGAAAACCATCACCTACAAGGGCAAGAATATTAGAATAACTGCAGATCTCTCTGCTGAAACCTTTCAAGCTAGAAGAGGATGGTCATTGACATTTAATCTCCTAAAACAAAATAACTTTCAACCCAGGATCCTGTACCCAGCTAAACTGAATTTCATTTATGACGGAGAAATTATTTTAACAGCATTCACATGTTGAAGAAATTTGCCACAAATAAACCAGCTCTCCAGAATATTCTCAGACCTATCCTTCATAATGACCAGTGTAACCCTCCACCACAGAAATAAACCCATCCAGAAAATTTTAATCAAACTCCAACTTCCACAGTCGCAAAAGGATTAAAAATGTCCACCGGACTCTCGAAAGGCTTATCAGTATTCTCAATTAATGTGAATGGTTTAAATTGTCCTCTAAAGAGGCACAGGTTGGCTGACTGTATCTCATCTTACATTGAAAGACAAATATAGACCCAATGTGAAGGGATGGTCATCTATACTCCAGGCAAATGGGAAGCGGAAAAAAGCAGGTGTTGCAATCCTATTCACAGACATAATAGGCTTTAAACCAACCAAAATAAGGAAGGATAAGGATGGACACTTCATATTTGTTAAAGGTAATATACAATTTGATCAGATTTCAATTATTAATATTTATGCACCCAACCAGAAGGCACCTCATTTTATAAGAGAAACTCTGACAGACATGAGCAACTTGATTTCCTTCAGTTCCATAGTAGTTGGAGATTTTAACACCCCTTTAGCAGTGCTGGATAGATCCTCCAAAAAGAAGCTAGGCAAAGAAATTCTAGATTTAAACTTAACATTCAACATCTGGACTTAACAGACATCTATAGATCATTTCATCCCAATAAAACTGAATACACATTCTTCTCAGCAGCCCACGGAACATACTCCAAAATCGACCACATCCTAGGCCACAAATTTAACCTCAGCAAATTTAAAAAAATCGAAATTATTCCTTGCATCTTCTCAGACCATCAAGGAATAAAAGTTTAACTCAATAACAACAGGAACCTGCATACCCATACAAAAACATGGAAGCTAAACAACCTTATGCTGAAGGATGCATGGGTTATAGACAACATTAATAAGGAAATCACCAAATTTTTGGAACAAAACAACAATCAAGACACAAACTACCAGAACCTCTGGGATACTGCAAAGGCAATCTTAAGAGGGAAATTTATACCACTGCAAGCCTTCCTCAAGAAAACGGAAAGAGAGGAAGTTAATAACCTAATGGAACATCTCAAGCAACTGGAGAAAGAAGAACACTTCAACCCAAAACCCAGCAGAAGAAAAAAAATAACCAAA
>CAUYPK010064964.1:0-18965 GCA_963574355.1 Loris lydekkerianus
TCAAGGAACACAGCAATGTCTCAGGCTACAAAATCAATATCCATAAATCTGTAGCCTTTATATATACACCAACAATAGCCAAGCTGAAAAAAAAACAGTCAAGGACTCTATTCCTTTCATAGTAGTGCCAAAGAAGATGAAATATTTGGGAGTTAATCTAACAAAGGACATGAAATATCTCTATAAAGAGAACTATGAGACTTTAAGAAAAGAAATATCTGAAGATGTTAACAAATAGAAAATCATACCATGCTCATGACTAGGAAGAATCAACATTGCTAAAATGGCTATACTACCCAAAGCAATATATAATTTTAATGCAATTCCTATTAAAGCTTCATTGTCCTATTTTACAGATCTTGAAAAAACAATATTTCATTTTATATGGAATCAGAAAAAAAACCTCAAATAGCTAAGACATTACTCAGAAATAAAAACAAAGCAGGAGGGATCACGTTACCAGACCTGAGACTGTACTATAAATCGATAATGATCACAACAGAATGGTACTGGCACAAAAGCAGAGAGGTAGATGTCTGGAACACAATAGAGAACCAAGAAATGAATCTAGCTACCTACCATTATCTGATCTTTGACAAGCCAATTGAAAACATTCAGTGGGGAAAAGATTCCCTATTTAACAAATGGTGCTGGGTCAACTGGCTGGTGACCTGTACAAGACTGAAACTGGACCCATACCATTCACCATTAACTAAGATAGACTCTCATTCGATAAAAGATTTAAACTTAAGACAGGAAACTATAAAAATACTAGAAGAAAGTGCAGGGAAAACTCTTGAAGGAATCAGCTTGGGCGAGTATTTTATGAGGAGGCCACCCCAGGATATTGAAGCAGTATAAAAAATACACTACTGGTACCTAATCAAACTAAAAAGCTTCTGCACAGCCAAGAACATAATAAATATAGTGAGCAGACAGCCCTCAGAATGGGAGAAAATATTTTCAGGTTATAACTCTGACAAAGGTTTAATAACCAGAATCCACAGATAACTCAAACGTATTAGCAAGAGAAGAACAAGTAATCCCATTTCAGGGTGGGTAAAAGACTTGAAGAGAAACTTCTCTAAAGAAGACAGGTGCACAGCCTACAGACACATGAAAAAATGCTCATCATCCTTAATCATCAGGGAAATGCAAATCAAAACTACTTTGAGATATCACCTAACTCCAGTAAGATTAGCCCACATAACAAAATCCCAAAACCAGAGATGTTGGTGTGGATGTGGAGAAAAGGTCACACTTCTACACTGCTGGTGCAAATGCACGCTATTTCGTTCCTTTTGGAAGGATGTTTGGAGAATACTTAGAGATCTAAAAATAGACCTGCCATTTGATCCTATAATTTTTTTACTAGGTATATACCCATAAGACCAAAAGTCATAATATATCAAAGACATCTGTACCAGATTGTTTATTGCAGCCCAATTCATAGTTGCTAAGTCATGGAAGAAGCCGAAGTATCCATCAACCCACGAATGGATTAACAAAATGTGGTACATGTATACCATGGAATATTATGCAGCCTTAAAGAAAGATGGAGACTTTACCTCTTTTATGTTTACATGGATTGAGCTGGAATATACTGTTCTTAGCAAAGTATCTCAAGAATGGAAGAAAAAGTATCCAATGTACTCAGCCCTACTACGAAGCTAATTTATAGCTGTCATATGAAGGCTATAACCCAACTATAGCACAATAATATGGGGAAAGGGCCAAGGGAGAGTATTTGGTGGGGTCATACCTCTGGTGCATCTTAGAATAGGTATAGGTGAAACTTACAAAATACAGAATACAAATATCTACATATAATAACTAAGAAAATGTCATGAAGGCTATATTAAACAGTTTGATGAAAATATTTCAGATTATATATGAAACCAGCACATTGTACCCCTTGATTGCACTAATGTACACAGCTATGATTTAATTAAAAGAAAATAAATAAATAAAAAGTAAAGTTACAATTTGCAGCCAGGCACTGTGGCTCATTTCTGTAATCCTAGCCCACTGGGAAGCCAAAGTGGGTGGATGGCTTGAGCTCAGAAGTTTGAGACCAGCCTGAGCAAGAATGAGACCCCATCTCTACTAAAAACAGAAAACTTAGCCAGGTGTAGTGGCACATGCCTATAGTCCCATCTACTTGGAGGCTAAGGCAAGAGGATTACTCAAGCCCAAGAATTTCAGGTTTTTGTGAACTATGATGTCATGGCACTTTACCAACCATGACAGAGTAAAACTTTGTCTCAGAAAAATAAATAAATAAAAAATGAAGTTACACCTTGGTCTACTAATCTATCAGTCCAAGAAATATCAAAACTTTGTCCTAGCCCTTAGAGAACATCTATGTACTTATCAGGATCATCACAAAACTTTCCTGAATCAGTCTTGACCTGTTCTAAATCAGTGTTGATCTGTTCTAAAGCATCCAAAGAAAATGGGGAAAATATCCAAGTAGCTTCCATTTCACAACCCAAAGTTTCCATCAGGGGACACAAGAAAGAATACAGTTGCTTCCTAAGTGTCTCCATGGGACAAGGGGAAACTTTGGGGGTGGTATTTTTCTTGGATTTCTCTAGAGGCTCTGAGGAAGGTGTGGAAGGTGCTGTTGGCGTGCCTGGGTAAGGTGGAAGTTCTTCACTTGGGAGTTCCTGGCTATTCAGGGAGCAGCCATCACCTGGCCTACCATGGCCAGTAGGTATGAGTCTGTCTGACAGATTTCACACAGTTGGTGGTAATCCCTGAGAAAAAAGAAAGCCTGCACATAGGAAACATCAGACAATTTTTCCTCTTTTCTACAAAAATGTCTAGCTGTAAAATGGTGTCATACAGGGTTTGACTGTACATCTGCAGATTAAAGTGAAGATGAGCCCCAGAGCCCAGCCCTGGGGATTAATTGATGTTGTCAGGCTCTGTGCCCATTTAAGCTGATCCTGCATTTTCCACTGTGCATATATAACCTTTGAGCTTGAATTGATAATTCATAACAGCCAGGAGTCAGATTCTGAAAGGTTAGCAAACCTCTCATATATATCTTTTCCACACAAACCAATTCTTCTCTGTTTAATCCTTTTTTTTTTTCCAATTATCAATCAGATATTAAAAGTATTTTATTTTCTTCTCAAAAAAATTACATATATTTTTTATTTTTTATTTTTATTCATTTATTTTTTACTTGTTTTCATATTCCTTTTTTTAAATTAAGTCTTTTTTACATATATATTTTGTACATATATATTGTACATAAATATATTTATGCCAATTTCAGTGTGTTGATTATTTGTACAAATTGGAGTGCTTAAATCATACTACTCCTTGAGCCACAGGTGCTGTTCATTTTGTATTTTTTAAATTTTCTTTTTCGTCTTTTTTAAATTTTTATATTTATTTTTTTCTTCCCCCCCCTTATAAACTTAGTGTCAATTTCTAACCTCTTTTTTTTCTTTCTTTGCAAAAACATATCTCTATATTAATATTCAATTGCTGGGGATGTGTTCCAGTGGGAATTCCACTGGGATGCCCCATTGCTCCCTCCCTGAATAGGTCTTTTTGTCAGACATAGGGATAGGGAAGCCTTTAACTTGGCAGAGAAGTAATTAAAAAAATGCTTCCACCCTCTCTTTTCCCAAGGAAAGTCAGCACAGCAATAATGGCCAAACTCAGTAAATTCAAAGCTAATATAACTTCAATGTAATTTATCCTTCAGTAAAAACTTGTACACAAGAATTATCCATAACCAGCTGGAGTCCTAAAAATCCTGGCATGCCTCTCAACCCTTCCATTTACACAAATAAAGCAAGTAAACCAAGTAGGACACCCACTGTTTTTCTCTTTGTCTTTCCTCAGTTTTAAAGAATTTTTTCTCATTTTTTTAAAGAAGAAACTAAACTGTAGTATAGGGTTTTGTGTAGTGAATCAGAGTGTGTTGCTTGTGGGTGAGGCTTCTCAGTGTTTCACTACTGAGTCAGTCTCACCCTCTAACATATCTCAGTGTCTCTCTGCAGGTGTCTAGAACCTCTAAGAGGGTCAAAAGTTATCAGGTATTACACGTGTTTCCTAGATGAGCCTTCTTCTAATTAATTTTGGAGTGGAGTTCCCTATAGGACCGATCTCATATCCAAGAATCACCCCAGGCAACTCCCACTCAGCCTCCTGGTCACCCAGGAATGCTTTCAGCTGGGAGGAGTAAAATTCCTTTTGTGTTCAGAGATGAGGAATTAAATCTCTCATTTTATCTACCAATTAAACGTTCATTCTCTTTTTCCAATGCAGATAAAAGCCAATTGAGGTTAATTTTCTAAGGAAGAGGCAATGGAGAAGATCCTTTAAAATTTATCTAAAGTGACTTGGAAACACCTGGAAAAGTTTTTCTATACTTTTCCTGAAAAAGTCAGAAAAAAAACATAGCCAAACTCCTAAAGCATCCCTTTACTTACATACAGTCATTACCAAACAAAGCACCCAAACCACAAAGAAAACACACCTTCAAGAGCAAAGCGGGTCCCTGTCAGCAAATGTAGAAAAGACCCTATCACTCGTCTGTAAAGTTAGGTGGTCAGAGTGTTGGGACCCAGTAGACATGGACCAATAAATAGTAAGAGGACGTAGAAGTGCTCACTGAGGGGGTTTTGCCAGAAGGTTTTACAAAGTCATGAAGTCAATCTGGTCACCAGGAACCACAGGACTTCAGACAACTGCTTCTGCTCATCTTTGGCTCTCAACCAGAAACATAATAAATGCAAGAACATCCCAACATTCCCTCCTGCTCCCTTTGCAGGGACTGAGGGGGATTTAGAGGTCCATTCCTCAGCAATTTGTCACCCGTGAATTGTTGACATGCAGCCACACTACTCACTTTTAACTGGCTGACAGGTACCCAGTGTTAAGTCTCTTTTGATATAACCAAAATGAAGAGGGAAAAAGCCAAGTAAGTGTTCATTTTGCTTACTGTAACAGCACGTCCAATCCTGGTTGAGCCTCCAAAACATGTTACCAGAATTTCTCCGCAAGTCCTTGGTCTTGGAAAATCAAAGAATGAATTCACAAACCACCATGAGTAAGCAACACGACGCATTTTATTGATAAATAAAGCAAGGAAAATAAAGCTTCTGGTACATTGGACGGGGTCCCAAGTGCAAATTTTGGTTCTCTGTTTAGAGGTTTATATAAAGTTTCTCCTTTCCTGAAGGCAGGATGTTTGGGAAAATGGAATGTATGTCTAAAATATGTCACAACCATTGGTGCGAGAGCCCTCTGGGCAGAAGTTAATTTTACACCTTTCATTGTGTTGGAATGTGGTCTTGTTGGGCATTCCACTGCTCCCTGGAAGTGGTGACTTAGATGGAACATTGATCAAACTGGTTTATTCGCCTTCTTAGGCCCAGGAAATGAGGTTCATGTCCATCTCTAAATGGAGGGAACCTACATCAACTCTGTTTGGAAATAAGGGAGATAAAGCATTCAAGGGCATTCAAGGAGATAATTAACATTAAAGGTGTAAGTGGAGAGCCTTGGAGCTCTAATATGTTCTTATCAGAAGAAATGCCAGATAGTGGTATCTATCTATTTCTCTTTCTCTCCCCCTCTTTCCTCTAAAGGAAAATGTCATGTGAGATTTCAACAAAAGGTTGGCCGCCAAAAAATGAAAAAAAAAAGAGTCCTCAGAAGAAACAAACATTTTCAGCACTTTAACTTTGACTTTCTGCCTCCTGAACAGTTAGAAAATAAATATCTGTTGTTTAAGACACCAAGTCTGTGGTATTTTGTTATGGCAACTATACATAATAATAAAGTATTATTCATAGTATTCCCTAATGATCTTTTTTAATTTCTAAGCAAGATAAAAGAGAGAAAACCCAAATAAATAATATCAGAGAGAAAAAAATAGATATTAGAGACTACTACAAGGAACTATATACCAATAAATAGAAAATTTATAAGAAATAGATAATCCTAGGCACATATGTAAATCTACCAAAAGTGAACCAGGAAAAAATTTATAGTATAATTTGAAGTCAGGTAATGTGATTCCTATGGTTTTGTTCCTTTTGCATAAGGTAGCTTTGGCTATTCTGGATCTTTTTATCATTTTGTATAAATTTTAGGTTTATTTTTTCTATTTCTGTGAAGAATATCATTGATATTTTGATGAAAATTGCATTGAATCTGTATGGCTTTCATGTGAAAGCTATAACCCAGTTATAACCTAAGAATATGGGGCAGGGGGAGAGGGAGGGGAGGGAGGGGGAAGGATGGGCGGAGGGAGGGTGATTGGTGGGATTACAACTATGGTACATCTTACAAGAATACATGTGAAACTTAGTAAATGTAGAATATAAATATCTTAACACAATAACTAAGAAAATGTCAGGAAGGCTATGTTAACCGGTGTGATGAAGATATGTCAAATGGTCTATAAAACCAGTGTATGGTGCCCCGTGATCACATTAATGTACACAGCTATGATTTAATAGTAAAATTTTAAAAATAAAGAAAATTGCATTGAATCTGCAGATTGATTTAGGTAGCATTAATATTGTAACAGTAATGATTGTTCTAGCTTCATTTTAACAATATTAATTCTTCTAGTTTTATTTTTTATGTCCTTTTCAATCACTTTCATCAATGTTTTATAATTTTCATTATATAGATTTTTTCATTCTTTGGTTAAATTTATTCCTGGTTGTTTTATTTTATTTATAGTTAATGTAAGTGGGATTACTTTCTTGGTTTCTTTTTCAGATTGACTATTATTAGCATATAAAAATGCTGCTAATTTTTGTATATTGGTTTTGTATCTTGAAATTTTACTAAATTCATTTATCAGTTCTAACAGTTTTTTATGGTGCCTTTAGGTTTCACTAGATGAAGAAAAAATATATAATCCACAAGGATAATTCAATATCTTTCTTTCCAATTTGGATGCCTTTTCTGTCTTTTTCTTATCTGATTGCCCTAGCTAGAACTTCCAAAACTATTTTGAGTAACAATTATGAAAATGGACATCCTTATCTTATTCTAGATCTGAGAGGGAAGGCTTTCAGTTTTTTTTCCATTCAGTATGATATTCACTGTGGCCTGTCTTACACAGTTTTTATCATGTTGAGGTAAGGTCCATCTACACTCAGTATTTTGTGAATTTTTATAAGGAAGAGACATTAAATTTTATCCAATGATTTTTCAATGTCAATTAAAATAATTATATGGTTTATGTCTTTTTTCTGTTGATATGATGTATCCTATTGATCAATTTCTGTATGTTGAATCATCCTTGTATCCATAGAATAAATCCCATTTGTTATCATGGCAAGTAACAATTTTAATGTGTTGTTGAATTCGGTTTCTAGTGTTTTGTTGAGGATTTTTGAATCTAGGTTTATTAGGGATAGTGACATGTAGTTTTCTTGTGTGTGTGTGTGTGTGTGTGTGTGTGTGTGTGTCTTTGGTTTTGATATGAATGTTATACAAGCCTTCTGGAGTGAGTTTGGAAGTATTCTATCCTCCACAATTTTTTTGGAATAGTTTAAGTGTGATTTACATTGGTTTTCCTTTGAATGCTTGGTAGAATTTAGCAGTGTAGCTCTAAGGTCCTGAGCTTTTCTTTGATGACAAACTTATTACTGCTTCTATAATGCTATTGTTATTGGTTTATTCAGGTTTTGGATTTTTTCCCAGTTCAATCATGGTAGGCTATATGTGTCTAGGAATTTACCCATTTCTTATGTTTCCCAATCTATTGATCTATAGTTACTATGGTAGTCTGTAATGATCCTTTGAATTTCTACATTTTCACTTGCAATGCCTTATTTTTCCTCCTCATATTGTTTATTTGGGTTTTATCTCTCTTTTTCTTACATAGTCTAGCTAAATTTTTGTCAATTTTGTTTATCTTTTCAGAACACTAACTTTTTATTGTTTTATTTTTTTCAATTTCATTTACTTCTGGTCTGATCTACGTTTTGTTTTTTTTTTTTTCTTTTCTTTTTTTTTTTTTCTTCTACTAATTTGGGTATTATTTGCTCTTATTTTCATAGTTCTGTTGTTTATTTGAAAATATTCTACCTTGTGAGTTAAGTATTCATTGTAATAATCTTTCCTCTTACTAATTTTGCTGTGTTCCATGGGCTTTGATATGTTATATTTTCATTTTCATATCTTCTGACAATTTTTTAATTTTTATTCTTTATCTCTTTCTTAACCCACTCATTATTCAGGAGCATGTTATTTAATTTTAATGAGTTTGTATAGTTTTCACTATTCCAATTGCTCTTGATTTCTAGTTTTAGTCAATTGTGGTCAGAGAAAATACTTGGTATGTATTAATATTTTTAATTTAAGACTTGTTTTATGGCATAACATATGATCTATCCTTGTGAATGATCCTTGAGCTTAGGAGAAGTATACATTCTGCAGTTGTTAAGTAAACCCTTATGTAAATATCTATTAGGTCAATTTGTTCTATTCTGCAGATGAAGTCCAATGTTCCTTTGTTAATTTTTCTATCTGGATGATACTTTCAATGTTGAAAGTGAAGAGTTGAGATCTCCAGTGATTTTTGTAATGGACTCTATCTCTTTCTTTAGCTATGACAATATTTGCTTTATATAGCTGAGAGCTATAGTGTTATGTGCATATATGCTTAGAATTGTTATATCTTCTTGCTGGATTGACCCATTTTTCCTTATATAATGACATTTTTGTGTCTTTTTAAAGTTTTTGTCTTGAAATCTATTTTATCAAACAGAAGTATAGCTATTTCTGCTTTTTAACTTTTTGGTTTTCATTTGAATGGAATATAATTTTACATCCCTTTCTTTGCAGTATATTGTGTGTATTTCTAGGTGAAGTGGGTTTCTTGTCTTTTTCCAGTTAGTCACTCTGTGCCTTTTTATTGAAGACACAGAGTTTGGAAAGGGTAGTTAACTCCTATTCAATGTTATTATTGATAAGTAAGGACCTACTACTGCTATGTTGTTATTTGATTTCTGGTTGCTTTGTGGTCCTCTCTTCCTTGTTCGTTCCTGTGTTCCTTTGTTAAAAGTAATTTTCTATGTTTTATTTTCTTGGGTTTTTTATTTTTGTATGTTTATTAAAAATTTTTTGGTTTGAGGTTACCATCAGGCTTGTAAAAATTATTTTAAAATTAAGTATTTTAAACATATGACAATTCTGCTTACAAAGAAATAAATAATCAAAGGCAAATCTAAATGAAATTGTACACTTTAAATCCACATTCCCCTCAGCTTCTTAACTTTTTGTTGTTTACATCTATGTGTTTTTTATACTATCTAGCTCTCAAAATATTGTTGTACTTATTTTTGATAAGTTTGATCTTTATTCTTCCTGATCAAGATATAAATGGTTTATATCCAGCAATTACAACAATAAATGTTCTGTATTTTGTACTTACTTTTACCAGAGAGTTGTATACATTCAGATGATTATTTACTATTCTTCTGTCCTTTTCCTTCATATTGAGGAGCTCCTATACATATTTCTTTTAAGATAGATCTGATGTTGATGAAATCCATCATTTTTGTTTTCTGGGGAAGTGTTTGCTTCTCTATCATGTTTGAAGGATATTTTCATAGAACATAATATTCCAGTTTTAATTTTTTTTTTTTTTTTTCCTTTGGAACTTGGAATATATCATGCCCCTCTTGCCTGGCCTGTAAGGTTTCCACTGACAAGTTTGCTTCCTGATGCCATGGAGCTCTTTTGCATGCTATTTCTTTTCTTTTCTCCTGCTTTGCTTAGGAGCTTTTCTTTATTCATGACCTTTAGGAGCTTGATTATTAAATGCCTTGAGGTAGTCTTGTTTGGGGTTGAATGAGCTTGCTGTTCTATGATCTTCTTGTACCTGGAGATTTATATCTTTCTTTAGGTTTGGAAAGTTACCTGTCATTATTTATTTCTTTCTACTCCAATCTGTCTCTTCCTCCTCCTTGAGACCAATAACTATTTGGTTTTTATTTTTAAGGTTATTTTTTAAATATTGTGGGTATGCTTCCTTCTTTTTTTTTTATTTTTTCTTATTTCTCGTCTGTGTATTTTCAAATAGCCCATCTTGAAACTCACTAATTTTTTCTTCTGCTTGGTCAATTCTGATGTTGAGAGTCTCTGATACATTACTCAGAGTATCAATTGAATTTTTAAGCTTCAAAATTTTTGCTGGATATTTTTATTATTTCAATTTCTGTGTTAAATTTTCTCTGGCAGGCTTCTGAATTCCTTCTTTGCATTGTCTTGAAGTTCACTAGGCTTCCTTGGGAAAGCTACTTTAAATTATTTATATGAAAATCACATTTCTCCATCACTCTGGGATTGGTCATTAGTTCATTCTTTAGTAAATTTGGTGAGTATGGAAAATAAATTGTCATAATTGTGACAAGAGTCCAACCAGTTTGGAAAACAAGCAATCCCTTCCTAGCCTGCTTCAAGGACAGAGTTTTTGGGAAACACCCAACTCATGTACACCCATAATCCTGACCCACACTAGAGAAGAGTCCTGGACAGTACACTGGGATCACTTCCCCATTTTAGCTATAGATAAGGCTAATAAAAAACCGTTTAACACTGTGTGGGAGTAGAGCTGACACATGGTTGGAGTTCATCCTCCTTTTCCCCTCTATTAAAGTGTTCACTTGTCCCTGGCCTGGCTTCCTCTCATTTCTTGCAGATCTTTACCTTGTTTCTATGCCAGAACGTCTCATCTTTATTGTACATTGGGCAGGAAAGGAGACCGTGAGAGCAGTAGAGGGACCACCCACATTGCTGTGGCCTTCTTGATGTCCACTACTGCATACTAATTCCTTAGTACCTCGTATGTTGAAGGAAGGGGCTCCACTGCCAGGATCACCCATTCTGCCAACACCTTTCTTTTCCTGAAAATTCTAATGCTATGTTAGGATTCCCTCCCCTTCCCCAGGATCTGGGATCAGTGTCTTAACCCCCGCCAACACTTTCCCTCAAGGATGCCTGAGAGACATGGTCGGGATTCTGTAGACTTTGCTTTCTTGGCTGCCTGGGTGATGCATGGAAGCCTGCCTCCCCTCTAGTGAACCTTCACATTGTTCCTTTTCTTTACTCACATGTCATGGCAGTCATTATTCTATCCCCTCCCAACACACATCACTGAACCATCTCCTCAAAATACCTGGAGAGCTTGGGTTTAAAAGAGATATCAAATTGAAATGATTCCACCAAAACACTGTCTGGTCCCAATGCACACTAGATAATAGAAACTGATAGTCCAGAATGGCACTTTTAATTTAAATATTCTCAGTGATATTTAAAATTTTATGACTCACAATGGCAAATAGTGTGGGGTCTCCTATCTTCAAGCTTCCTTCTTCTATTGGAGTCATCCTTCATTCTGCCAGACCTGTACTACCTTTCAAATTCTCCTTCTCAACAAGCAGCTGCCACCTCAACCTTCCACCTCTGACTCAGACATCAAACTCACTGACTTTTCTGTACCCCCAGTTTATGCTTCTCTATCTCCTGAACCTTCTTCTCTTACTCAGTTCCCAAATCCTACAACTCCAACCTCTCCACCTGACTCTCTTTTTTCTCTCTCTCCAACCTACTCCTTTTCTCCCCCACATGCCCACTCTCGGGGACAGCCTCCAGAAGCTAATTTACCCTGATGTGAAGTAATACAAGCTGTAGGAATTATCAGAATCCATTTCCTCTTTAACCTAGAAGCTATATCCCAAGTTGAAAAGTGCCTTGGGTTCTTTACAAATTATCCTATCTAATTTTAAAAATTTCAGTATTTAACCCAGTCCTATAATCTCTTGTGGCAGGACACTTAGAAGTGCTTTCCTCTACCACCATTCTTGAAGGAATGATAAAACATTTGGGCTGCAGCTTTTGCAGATACCTTGATTGAAATCCTCAAAAAATATACCCCAACTTTGACCCCAAATCTGAGGCTGAGAGGCTGCACCTAAATACCCAAGTTAGTTTTCAATTAGCCTCAGATATTTAAAAAAAAAAAAAAAGCTTCAGAAAGTCAAAGAACCCCAGGCTCCCTAAAATGAATTAGGTAAACTGGCATTCAAGATCTATAACAGAAAGCAGGAGGTGGCCAAGACTAATCATGCTGGGTACTGGAAGCTGCCCTCTGTCCTCACGGGACAGAGAATGGGCTCTACTAAGCAACCTAAACACCTGCCTCATTCTTTACTGCCTCATTGTCTTTGCTACAAGTGTGGCAAACTATACTGAGCTCGCTATTACCCTAACCCTGAAGCTCCACTCAGACTCTGCCCAGTCTATGGTGTCCAAGGTCACTGGAAGTATAAGTGTTCCCAGGACACGGGGAATGGAGTTAGTCCTTCAAAGACTGTGACTGAGCTGGAATTCAGGCTGCCTGAACTCCTGGGACTAGCTACTGAAGACTGAAGAGGCTCATGCTTTCAGGCCTCCACCATTACTGTCTTACTTGCAGAGCCCCAGGTTTGTCCTCTAGTTGCTCATAAGAGAATATCCTTCCTCATGGACACAGGGGCCATATTCTCAGCATTGCTGATTTTTTTCAGGACCAATCCTTCCCTTTCTGTGGTTGGGCTTGATATAATCCCCTTTTTCTCACTTAAAACTCCAACTCTAAACCGTCAGTTAGAACACCTGACATTCTTCCATTATCTTCTGATAATTTCTAAATGCCCTCACTTTCCTGCTTGGTTGAGACCTACTGTCTAGACTCAGAGCCTCTTTAACCTTATGCCCATCACCCAAAACCAATAATGCTTCTCAGCTTCCCACACTTCTGACTTCTGTTAATCTTCTTTAAGGCCTCTCCCCATCTATACAAATGTCTCTCTCAAAGACTTTAGTTCAGGTTAATCATAAAGTTTGGGACACATCTACATCCTCAATCACTCTACACCATCAGTTCATTATAGTTATCCTTCACATCTCTTCAACCAAACTCAGTAGCCCCTTAAATCCTATGCTATAAAAGAACTTGAACCACTTCAATCATTTACTGAAAAAAAAAAAAAAAAAAATTATCTAACCCATTTCCTCCCCATGCAACACTCCTATCTTACCAGTCTCCAAACTTTTTTTTATTATTATTATTAAATCATAGCTGTGTACATTGATATGATCATGGGGCATCATACACTAGGTTCATAAACTGTTTGACACATTTTCATCACACTGGTTGACATAGCCTTCCTGGCATTTTTTTTTAGTTATTGTGCTAAGACATTTGCATTCTACATTTACTAAATTTCACATATATCCTTGTAAGATGCACCGCAGGTGTGAGCCCATCTGTCCTCCTCCCTCTGCCCATCTCCCCCTTCTCTCCCCTCCCCCAGTCTCCAAACTTGATGGCTTCTTCTGACTAGTCCAAGATCTTTGAGCAATCAAGGAGGCCACTGACCCTATAACTCCCTTCATCTCAAACCCCTATGCCCTCCTCTCTGCTTTTTCTCCTTCCACCATACACTTTACAATCTTAGAAGACATCTTTTTCTCTATCTCTCTTTAACCCAACTCCCAAGACTTTACCTGGACTTACCTGGACACCAAATTAACTCAACAACTAACCTGGACAGTTCCCCATCCAGGGATGCAGGGACATCCTACACATTTGGCCCAAGCCTTAGCCTCATATGTTAAAAAAATGAACCATTATCATTATATGTTATTTAATATGTCAATGACTTACTCCTTTACAGTCCTTCCCTCACTGCTTCTATCTCCGATACCATCCCGCTCTTAAACTACCTTGGGAATCTGGGCTATAGGGCTTTATACAAAAAAGCTCAATTAATCAAGACCAAGGTCACCTACCTCAGCATCTTTATTACCCATTTTACCCAGAGCTTAACTCTGAAATGGAAACAACTTATTGCCACCTTATCCCTTTCCACCTCTAAAACAGGTCTTCTATCCTTTGTTTGTTTGGATAATGTTTTCCATCTGTGGATTCCCAACTTTGGCATTTTAGCTAAGCCACTATATCATGCAGTCAGTGGGGACCATCATGAACCTTCACTTCCTTAACCTTCCCTCTCTCAACCCTTTATGAAACCCAAGTAGGCCTTACTTCAAGCTTCATCCATTTTCCTTCCCAATGCCTCCAAACTCTTTTCTCTCTAGGTTGATAGCTGTCAGGTGTTTTCCTTTGGAATACTCACCCAAATTAATGGACGTAATCATCTTCCTATAGCATACTTCTCCAAACAACTAGACAAAACAGTTACAGGATGGCCTTTCTTGCCTCCACACCTTAGCAGCAGCTTCACTTCAAGCAGTTCATGAAAGTTGTAAATTAACTTGCACCCATCCCCTCCACAGATACACTTCCCATTCCCTTCAGGACTTAACATTTTAGTTAAAACTGCCCTCTTCCTCACCTCAATGTCTCTCTTAGTCTCTTTAAACTTCCCTGGTGTTACACTTCAATACTTAATAACAAGATAAATCTTTACTAAACCAATAACCAAATAAACTCAACAACACATCACCTTTATCTCAATAATGCTGAGTTTACCTGTTTCTTTCCCCCACATATACTGCCAATTGAGCTTCTGGTTACATTTAACACATATCTATCTACACATGATCTACCACAAGATGAAAAGAGCCTTCTCTAACTAAACAGACCATCTACTTAAAAATTATAGCCAACAGAACAATCAAACTGCACTAAACCTCTTCAGAAAACATCCACTCACTCCATTACACACCAACTCCCATCTCTGGGACAGTAACATTCACTATGAAATTTTCACCTCAGTTCCCTTTTGTATGATCCAAACCAGCCCTGACTCTTCCTGGACACTTTACCCTAAAACATTTGCAACCATACCACCAAAATCTTCCCTCCCAACACTATTAAATGCTGGCAGGTAGATTATTATCTGTCACCTCATGCTAATAAATTGTTTTTACAATCCATCCTTTTTTCAGAAACTCCTCAACATCATAATGCTCCCCCTCTTTCATGCAGTAGGCCTAACTCTCACAAACCCTTCCCCTAAATACATACTCTCTGCTGCCCTGCAGAAGGCAATGAACCTATTTCCCCTTTTTGGGGTAGGAGGAGCACTTGCTGGTTCCTTTTCAGTCTGGAGTAATGAATTGGGACAATATCAAGGAATTTACAATTTTTCCACCCCTTTTCATCCCACCTTAGCTCATGCATGACACAAGAAGGCCTATTTCTTTTTGTTTTTTATGGAAACAAAGTATATACTTGCCTACTCAACAACTGGACAGGTACATGTTCTCTTCCCTATATGCCTTCTAATATAAACACTATTATATTGTCCTTCCTGATCAACCTCTACCTGTTCCAATAAAAGCACATGTCAGGTCCCAAAGAACCCCCATCTTAATCCCACTCCTCACCACCCTGGCAGTACCTATAGAAATCAGGACAGGACTTGGAGATGTGGAGTCTTCTCCACATTTTTTCTACAGATTATTCAAAGACTTACAGGAAAGATCCCAAAGCCTAATAAAATTAGAAGACCAAATAGATTCCTCAGCAGCCATGACTCTTTAAAACACACATGGTTTATACATTCTTACTGCAGAAAATGAAGATTTGTGTTTGTTCTTAGATGAAATAATGCTGCTTCTAAGTCAACCAGTCTGAACTTGTCAGAGATGTGGCCAATAAATTAGCTGAACAAACTTCCAACCTCAGTACACAAAGAGAAAACAGCTGGCAATCTCTCTTTTTGGTTTGACTCAAAAAGCTGCCTCACCTGGGTCTTACTCCTAAATTCCCCTTTACTTCTTTTATTACTTTGTGTATCCCTGAGTCCCACTCCTTAAATGAACTGAGATCAAGTTCATTCAAAACACCATTTGCAGCTTAAGTCAACAGCATGTCACTTAAATCCTCCTTCTGAAAGATGCTCGCTCAAGACAACACCAAATCATTCCTAATCTAATCCCAATAACTCCTTCCCTAAAAGTGTCAGTTCCCCTATCCAGCAGAAAGCAGTTTTGAGAGATTTCTGTGCCCTTATTCCTTAAAATAAAAAGTGGGGACTTCTAGGAAAGGAATTCTTACGAGAGCACAGCCATTTTAGAAAATAAGCAATCTTTAAGTGCTTTAAGGACAGAGTTTCCAGAAAACACCCTACACATGTACATGTACAGCCATAATCCTAACCCACACTAGAGAAGAGCCCTGGGTGGTACACTGTGCTCACTTCCCCATTCTAGCTTTACTGATAAGGCTAATAAAAGCCTTTTGCAACTATGTGGGAGTGGGGCTGACACCTGGTTATACTCCATATTCCTTTCCTCCTCTATTAAAATTTTCCCTTGTCCTTGAACTGGCCTCCTCTCCTTTCCTACAGACTCTTAGCCAGGTTCTCTGGCAGAATCTCTCAGATAGAGATTCTTGATGCTTATGAATATTCATAGATGTTTGGGCATTGACAAGTTAGGTACTTATTCTAATCTTCACAGTCTGGGGCTTGTTTGAACCCATGTTTCTTAGGAAGACTTTCCATATAGTCAAAAGAAATTGAGTGTTGTGTTTTAAATCTTCAGTCAGAGCAGCAATGTTGGCACTGAGGGTACTCAATCCCAGTAATGCAGTAGCTATTCTAGACTCCTGGTGGTACCATGTTGGTGAACCTGGGTAAGATACATGAGAATACTCTGGATTATGAGGCAACATCTCTTATTCTTTTTCCTCACTTTATGTGCCAAGCTTCTGGAGTTGGAATAGGAGTGATATTGGCTCTCCTTCATGACCACTGCAGCTAGGATTGTGCCAAGTCACATTTGACTGCTGCATGGCCACCTCTGATGTTTATTTATAGCCAAGTTCTCTTTAGTCAGAAGATTGTGAATTCTGCCATGAGTGGGTCCTTCCCTTCAGTGTGTTTATATCTGGACCCCCAGGGTGAATCTAGGAATGCCATCCACGAACTAAGGCCTAGAATCAGGCTCTTCAGGATTCTCCTTGATACTTTATATTACTGTGGCTGAGTTGGTATGCAAGCTACAAAACAAAGTCTTCTGAACTCTTCCCTTTCCTTTTTCCAAGTAGAAGAAGACTCCCTGAGCTGCACTGCCTGAAGTTTAAGAGGAGGTGATATAGGCACTGGCTTAGCTGCCACCTCTTCTGACTCATTGGGTCAGATGTTCCCCAAATCCACTGGCTCTAAATATGCACATCTGCAAGAATTGCCTAAGGACTTCAATATTTATGGCCTATCTGCCTTATGAATTTATTCTGGGCCACAAGACATTTTCTTTCAGCCTGTGGTGGGGCTATTATCAAAAGGATCCAGCCACCAATCCCTGTCCCTATATGAAAAGACAGAGAGTGATATGTCTACCAAACTTTATTTTTCAGAAGGCCAGCAATTCTTGAGAACAATGAGAGTAGCCTCCAATACTGTTCTGTTCTTCCATTTCTAAAATCACAGTTTTATATATAAAAGTTAAATGTAAGAACCTTATGTTTACATGGAGGGACCTAGAACATATTCTCCTGAGTAAAGTATCTCAAGAATGGAGGAAAAATTATCCAATGTACTCAGTACTTCTATGAAACCAACTTATATTTACTCACACTTTCTTATGAAAGATAGAACACAACTATAGCCCAGGATGAAAGAGACAAAGTGGGAAAAGAGGGGAGGAGGGAGGTTTGATAGAGAGAATAAATGGTGGGACCATAACTATGGAGCATATTGCAAGGGTACAAGTCAAATCTGTCAAGTGTAGAACATAAATGTCTTAACACAATAATCAAGTAAATGAGGTGAAAGCTATAATGACTGGTTTGATGTAAGCATGTACAATGTGTTGTTTTTCTCTGTAACAAACAACACATGTTTTTTTTTTCTGTAAAAAAACAACACATTGTACCCCACATATGCATAAATGTATTTATGATCTATGTGTATATGACTTAATAAAAAAAAGTAAGTACTATACTGTTATCTAAAACAACAATAATTAACACTTTCTTAAACAACAGTAATTGCCATAGCCCATGACCCATAATAAACAATAATTGACATAACCCATGATCCGTATAACAAAATTTCAATCCAAAAGTTAATTCTCTAGTTAATTTTCTAAATCAATTGTCCTAAACTATTCAAGTTATACACTTTTAGATCAAAGCCAAATTTACAAAACAGCAAGTATGGAAGACAAGAGGTGAAGGTCAAGCAGGACCTAAACTGGCCAGACGATCTGTGTCCTCTGAGCTCTAGCTTGACACTATCTTATTCTCACTACATGTGCCCTCAGGGCTATCCAGAAATCAGGATTCAGGGCAGAGTATTTTCCTCTGGCCAGGCTTGTCTAAATGGTCCCTTCATGGACCCTGACATAATTCTGCCCTGTGCTGTGCTGAGGGAAGCCCTGAGTTCCAATTCAAATCCCCACAATCACTTCACTCTCCCTCCCCCAGGCACATAGATTCTCTCTCCACTAGGCATGCTAGTGCTACTTAGCCAGGGGATGGGGAAAAGGTGGCATAGCCAATGCAAGACTGTCTTTTCTCCCCTATTTGGTGATTCTTTACTTATAATGTTAAAACCAGGGCTGGGTTGGGTGGCTCACACCTGTAATCCCAGTACTTTTGGAGGCTGAGGTGGGTGGATTGCCTGACCTATCGAGTTCAAGATCAGCCTAAGCTTGAGCAAGACCCCATCTCTAAAAATAACTGCTAGGCACTGTAGTGGGCTCCTGTAATACCAGCTACTTTGGGGGCTGGAGCAGGAGGATCTCTTGTGCCCAAGAGTTTGAGGTTGCTGTGAGATATGATGCTATGCACTCTACCAGGGGGTGAAGAAGTAAGACTGTCTCCCCCCCCAAAAAAAAAAAAAAAAAAAAAAAAAAAATTAAATACAAGGTACTGTGATCAATAACTTCATTTTATTTATTTTAAATATGCTAAATTTAATGTACAATTTTTTAATTTGGTTTTTATTTTT
>CAUYPK010064966.1:0-53507 GCA_963574355.1 Loris lydekkerianus
TTAAATATTGTGGGTTAAATAGTTCAGTGGAATACAGTTCAGTTCAGCCGCCTACCTCTTCAGCTCAGCCGAGACTTGTGGACTGAGCTGAAGCACCACCCCCTCAAGCAGACAGCAGAAGATGACTGGAGACTACGTGCATTTGCACGCACGGAATCAAATAACCTGTATGACCCGAGTATAAGCTGAGTTCAGGTTTTTCGGCACAAATTTTCGGCACAAAAACTCGGCTTATACTCGAGTATATACGGTGATATATGGGGGAGTTTAAATACTCATTGAAAAATGAGACGATAAGAACATAAAGGCTGAGATGGGGGAATAATTGGCATTTAAAGTGTTCTAAGCTCCAAGATCAGTCTGGGAAGTGGTAAAACTAATAATTTTTTGTTGTTGTTGTTGCCTATTTTGAATAGCAACTTTGGCACCAGATGATGTAATTCCTTAGGCCGGGTGATTGGGTTACAGTGAACACGTGACTCAAGCTGGGTCAATCGGATCTCTTCTCCAGGAATGTGAGTGTATCTGGCCCCAGAGACCATATTTGCCAGGAATTAGAAACTGTGAAAGAGAATCATACAAAAGCCTGTTACCGAAAGTTCGATACTTGTTCTTGAGGCTACATGTTAAAAAACAAGAACAAGTGGTTTTTAAGAAGAAGGAAAGGGAAATTTATTACTCTGCTGGCAAAGGAGGAAATTAATAGTGGGTTTTTTGTTGGTTTCAAATTTCTCCTTTAACAAACTACTGCAAATTTAGTGGCTTAAAACAATATGAACTTATTATCTGACAGTTCTGTAATTTAGAAGTTCAAAACATGTCAGCAGGGCCATGTTCCTTCTAGAGGCTCTAGAGGACAATCCTGTTCCTTGTCTTTTTCAGAGTCTAGAGCCCATGTGTGTTCCTTGGTTGGTGGCCCCACACCACTTTTACCAAGGCCTCCCTTGTCATATCACCTCTGGCTGTTGCTCCTGTCATATAAGGACCTGTGGGATACAGTGAGCCCACTGCATGACCCAGGATAAGTTCTCATCTCAAGTCCTTAATTTTATCACATTTCCAAACTCTCCACTGCTATGTAAGGAAACACATTCACAAATCTAGACATCAGGATGTAGAAAACTTGGGTGGAGAGAGGTGTTCATTATTCCTCCTATCATAGTGGGCTCTCTAGCCTCCAAAGATGTGACTGTCCTACATGAAAAATACATTCATCCTATTCCAATAACCCCAAAAGTCTCGAACCATTACATTTTTGTATTTCCATTTCCACTGGCATTGACTTATTCCATACCTTTTTTTTTTTATCTTACTTTGATTATTGCACTGAATTTCTCACTTCCTTCAATTACCATCCAACACATTTAGTCTAAGGAGTGATGAGAGAGGCTACACCAGGTGCTGTTTTGATGTTTACTCCTATTTCCTTTAAAAAGAAATTATCTGCAATATTTCAAATGATAAAATTTGTATAAAAAAGTTTGGATGGGAAAAGGGGATAGAGAGGGGAGGGGAGAGGGGAGGATGGGTAGAGTGAGGATAATTGGTGGGACTACACCTAGGGTGCATCTTACAAGGGTATGTGTGAAATTTACTAAATGTAGAATACAAATGTCTTAATACAATAACTAAGAAAATGTCATGAAGGCTATGTTAACCTGTTTGATGAGAATATTTCAATTTGTATATAAAACCAGCACATTGTAACCCATGATTGCATTAATATACACAGCTATGATTTAATTTAAAAAAATAAATTTAAAAAAGATTGGAGAAGAAAATTGAGCATGGATTCAGAGAAAATAAAAGAGCTGGAGTTGTAAAAGGAAAACAGACAAATATTTGCTGAGAGGAGGAATACAAAGTAAAGCAAAGTTGAAGTGGGCAGTGTGCCCTGGTCTTTCCAATAGTGCGACTGAATAATGGGCCACCTTTTACAGCAGGTGTGGTGTGCCTGGCTAGACAGGGCTAGAGAATTAATTAAGTTCTACTGGCTCACATAACTTCTTTCATTTTCTTCCACAAAGGACCAAAAGTCTGTAAATTTTTGCCTTTGTTACCCCAGAACCTGCTAGAAATACTTTAGTGTTTCCCTAAAGCCTATGGTAAAAAGCCAAATGTCTTGATTTAGGACATAATATTTTCTGACGTTCTCTTTTATAGTGCTCCCCCAACAAATCAATTTTAGTTCTCAGGAATACTCAACTACGTTAAGTTCCTTGAGCGTTCTCTTAGATTATGTGCGTATTTGCATATGCTATTACCTTAGCCTGGAGGTTTTTTTCCTTACTCTTCTGCCCAGGGAGTTTATACTCATCCTTTAGAATTCACCTCTTCTTTTATCTTTTCTTGGTTCCTTCATGGAATGTTACATGTTAGCATTTCTTTTCTTTTTTTTTTTTTTTTTTTGAGAAAGAGACTCAAGCTGTCGCCCTGGATGGAGTGCTGTGACATCACAGCTCACAGCAACTTCCAACTCCTGGGCTTAAGTGATTCTCTTGCCTCAGCCTCCAAAGTAGCTGGGACTATAGGCGCCTGCCACAATGCCCTGCCACTTTTTGTTTGCAGCCGTCATTGTTGTTTGGTGGGCCCAGGCTGGATTTGTACCTGCCAGCTCAGGTGTATGTGGCTGGTGCCTTAGCCTCTTGAGCCACAGGCACCGAGCCAGCATTTCTTATATAAGGTTGTGTTCTTTTATTAAGATGTAATCTACACAGAAATTTTCAGTCCTTAAGTATTCATGAAATTTTACAATTTTATTTACCTGTGTAATTAACATATATAAACAAGCTATAGAACATTTTCCAAAGCTCTCTTATGCATCAGTCTGGTCAATAGAGCCATAACTTTTAATTTACACAATTTCTCACCCACCATGTTGTTGAGAGAAAAAATTCTTATTTATCAGTGCATTTTTAGTGTTCATCACAGGATATAAGCAATAATAAGTACTCAAATAATATGTACAAAATAATGAACAAATTAAATGATGTTAGAATAGGTAGTATTTTTACAAACAAAAAGGAGAGAGTTTAGACATGATAATGATATAATTATCAATGTAGTTAGAGATCACCTGTGTAAGGGTGTAGAAATAGTCTTCTAAGACTGTCTACAATGGTGTAACAAGGTTCACATTTACTCTTCCACTTTAAACAATTAGAAAATGACAAAGTATATGTAACAACTTTTTTTTTTTTTTTTTGAGACAGGGTCTCACTATGTTGTACTTAGCAGAGTGCTGTGGCATCACAACTCACAGCAACCTCAAATTCTTGGGCTTAAGCAATTCTCTTCCTCAGCCTCCCAAGTAGCTGGAACTACAGGCACCTGCCATAATACCCGGCTATTTTTGTTGTTTTTGTTGTCATTGTTCTTTAGCAGGCTCAGGCCGGGTTCAAACCCACCAAACCTGGTGCATGTGGCTGGAACCCTACAGAGCTCTGGCACCAAGCCTGTACCAACATTTTAATGACATTGGATAACAGGAAGCAAAGGACTTTCATCCTGGAGGAAAGGCAAGCAAACAAGGTTATCCCTAGCACTGTAACAGTTTATTTGGGACTAGGAGCGGTTTCCAAACTATGGTTAGATAGATGGAGTCCAAATATTGATCAATAGCTGTGCTGAGTTTAGGAATTGGGCCGGAATTTCAGAAAGCCTAAGAAGCTAGGACTAGCAGGATAGAATACCAGAGAAGAAGATATTGTACAGAGAGATAGCTCCAGAGATCAGCAGTTTCTCTTAAGCCTTGGGCTAAGTAGTAAATTGCACATATGTGAGAACAAGATACCCGAGCCTGGAAAAAGAACCATAGAGAGTCAGTAGGACATAAAATCTAAAATTTTCAAAGAGCTGGGAAGAGTTAGTGTTTCTATCAGTTGGAATGGAAGGACCTGATAATACACAGGGAGACTCCAAAAATAGAAATGACTTTAGTTGTGGAATAATTTAGCTCTACTTCAGACATACCATCACAAAAATTAAAGGCAATGCTTGTAAGTTTTCAACTGATTCAAAGTAATTTAACTTAATAACAACAACAAATGTCCAACATTATTTAAAGGAATATAAAGAATGTCAGTGCCCCAAAATATAAAATTCACAATATTTGGGATACCATAAAAAAAAAAATGAGACATGAAAATAAACTAAATTATACATCCTATAATTTTGATTAGAAGAAAAAAAATCATTATAAAAGAAGAGAAGAAACCAAAGATGCTGGAATTAGCAGACAGAAACATTAAAATATCTATCATAAATAGTATTCATGTATTCCGTGAAGTTAAAAAAAAATGAACATAATGAGGATATAAGTAGAAAAATATTTTTAAGAAAACCCAAATTGACTTTCTAAAGATGAAAATCCAATATAGGAAATAATAGTCTGAATAGAATAAACTGCAAATTAGAAACTGTATAAGAAAAGATTGATAAAACTGAAGACAAAGCAATAAATGGAATAGATGGTATCCAAAATAAAGCATAGGAAAAAAATTAAAGGAGAAAATAATGATGAACTAAACAGATTTATAATTAGAGTGTCAGTTGTTAGAAAGAAGAAAAGAGTGACAGAAAAATACTATTTTCAAGAAAAAAAATGCTGAGTATTTTCCAATTTTGATTCAAAATTGTAAATTTACAGACCCAAGGAGCTCAGTAACCCTCAAAACATTAAAAAAATAATACCAGGGCATATATATAATGAAACTGTTGAAATGCCAAGATGAAGAGAAACATTTTAAAACTGGTCAGAATAAATTATGTACAGAAGAATAAAGGTAAGAATAGAAGCAAGAATAGAAGACTCCTCACCAAAACCTCTGCAAGTCAAGAAACATGGAAACAATATCTATAAAGAATGGAGGAATACAAAAGTTATCAGCTGAAAATTCCATACTCAGTGAAAATAATTTAAAAACTTTGGTGAAATAATTAGTTTTTCAGACAAAAAATAGAGAAAAGTTATTACCAGTAAACTGGTGGTACTGTTAAGCATTATATGGGCAATCTGGCCAATGAAAAAATGAGAAAAATGAATCTGAATATTGGAAAAAAGGAAGCAAAACATTTACAGATGATATATTGTCTAAGTATAGAATCTTACATAATACACAAAAAATATTAAGCTACAAGAAGTAGCTGAATTGATAAAACTAAAAATTTCTTTGTTGAAAGAAAGTAAAGGCTTCAAAAAATGGAGTGATATATACCATGTTCATTGATAAGAATACTGAATATTATTAAGATGTCAATTATTCCTAAATTGGTCTCAAGTTTTTCTTTTTTTTTTTTTTTTTGTATTATTTTGATTTTGTAGAAATTTATACATGGATTCTAACATTTACATAGAACTACAAAGAACTGAGAATAACCAAAGCAATTCTGAAACAAAACAAAGTTTAAAGAGTTACACAACCTGATTTCAAAAGTTCCTATAAAGCTACACTAATCCTTGGGCACAGTGGTATATACCTATAGACTCAACTACTCAGGAGGGTAAGATGGGAGTTTCACTTGAACACAGGAATTCAAGACCAACCTTGGCAAGACCTCATTTCTGACAAAAAAATAAAAATAAAAAATTGCTACAGTAATCAAGAGAGTATTGCACTGGTATGAAGAAGATACGTACATATACATACATACACACATGCAGATGCTCCCTGACTTACATCCTGATAATCCTAAGTCAAGGTAGTATCATAAGTCAAAAATACACTCAATACCCCAATTAACTCATTGAAAAGTTGAATATTTTTAAGTCAAACAATTGTAAGTTAGGAAACATCCATGTATGTGTGCATTTATACACGTATAAATAAATTTTATATCTGTATATGTGTATGTATATAAAGTTTATGTATGTAAATACATATATAGAGAGATAGATACACACAGAGCAATAATCACCAGAATATAGTCTATAATGGAACAAAGGTAACAAGGTAATTCAGTGGATAAAATGCAATCTTTCATATGTGAAAATTAACTTTGACCCTTATTTCATGTAATATGCAAAAATTAGCCTGAAATGGATTATAGACCTAAATGGAAGACCTGAAAGTACAAAATTCTAAAGGAACATTTAGAAGAAAATCTTTATAATCTTACTAAGCAAGTATTCCTTAGATAACACACTATGATGTAGTGAAATATGTATTTGGTCTTCAAAACTATTAAAATCCTTGGATTCTCCAAAGTGATAAGTGTCTTCCTGTATGTAAATGCCTTGACTGATGGCTGGATACTCTTAGGTGGCTTCAAGATGGGGCCTGGTCACTGGAAATACTAAAGTTTGATTGGAAGATCAAGACTCTCAGCCCCACCTCAACCTCAAAGTAGAGAAGAAGCGCTAATGGTTAAGTTGATCTCCACTGGTCAGTGATTTGATCAATTATAACTATTTAATGATGCTTCCATAAAACACAAAAAGACTTGGTTCTAGGAGCTTCTGCATTGCTGAAAACATGGCAGTTGCTGGAGGATGGTGTCCCAGAGACAGCCTCATGTGCTCCCCTACATCCCTTGTCCTATGCATCCCTTCATCTGTTTGCTTTGCAATATTCTTCATAATAAATCAGCAAACATGAGTCTTTTTTGAAGTTCTGTGAGCTTCTCAGAAATTAAATGACCCCAAGGAGGAGGTCATGGGAACCTCAACTTATAGCTGGTCAGTCAGCTATTGAAGAAAGCACAGAAGAAACCACCTGGGCCTTGTGACTGGTGTTAGAAGTGGAGGGCAGTCTTGTGGGACTGATCTATCTCCAGGTAGACAGTGTGAGAATTGAAGTGAATTAGAGGACACTCAGATGGTGTTCAATGAAACATCCTTTGCAGAACTGTTAACTAGTTGTTGGTAGAAAGAAATTCTTACACACTTCCTGGTAACCAGGGGCCACAGAAGTCTTTTGTTAATTGTTATGACATGATAGAAGATGAAAATCAGTTTGCTGATCACATGCAAAAAGCAAAAATTGTAAAAGATGATGGATTGAACTTTATCAAACCTTAAAAGTTTTGCTCTTCAAGAGACATTTTAAGAAAATGAGAAGTCTCAGATATTTTCAAAGTATATATTTCACATAGGATCTTAAACAGAACGTATAAAGAATTCTTTCAATAACAAAATTCAGATTATTAAATTTTTAACAATTGGAAAAGATTTGAACAGAGACTTTACTAAAGAAGACATATGTATGGTAAATAAGCACATGAAAAGATGCATAATGTCATAAGACACTAGGAAAATGTAAAGTAAAACTGCCATGAGGTATCACCACATACACATTTCAAAAAGCTAAAATGGAAAAGATTAACAATATTAGGTTCTAGGGAAATTTGGAGAAACTGAAACTCTCATATGTTGCTGATAGGAAGTCAGATTATACAATTATTTGGAAAATAGTTTAGCAGTTCTCAGCTACTCAAACATACATTTACACATGACTCAAATTTACTCTTAGGTAATTAATAAATAAATTACTCTTAGGTAATATAAATAAATACATGCTCATAACCACACAAAGATTTCTACTAGAATGTTCACAGTTATGTGTTCCTTATAATAACCAAAAATTAGAAAAACCCTATATATCCATCCACTGATGAATAAAGAAATATGGTATATCCATACAATTGAATGCTACTCAGTAATAAAAATTAATTAAGTTATTTATGTATGTAACAACCTGGCTGAATCATAAAACATTAGGCTTATGTAAATGATTTCAAATTTAAAAGACTGCTTACTATTAGACTCAATGTTTATGAAACTGTAGAAAAGCTGAGGCCATAGGGACAGAAAGCATATTTGGTAGGGTTCTGTGGATGATTTTAACAAGGCAGGGCCACAAGGAGTCATTCTGGGGTGATAAAAGCAATCTATCTTTCCATTGTGGTACTGATTATGTGGCCATGTATAGTCATAAAAACTAACTGAATTGTATTCTTTGAGATGCTGAATTTTATTATACATAAATTACATTTTAATTTAAAAAGTGAAGAGGAAGTAGGTAGAGATTAATATGGTAGAGCCCAATTTTTATCTTAAGATCCAGGCAGATAGGCTTGAACTTGGTAGGATGAACAATATCAATAAAATATCAGCATATCTATGTATCATAAATAAATGATAATCCTGAGGTTTACTAGGAACTTGGAATGTTTCTGCACCAGTTTTTCTTCTTTTCGTAATCCGAAGAGTCCTAGGAAATTCTTTAGTAGAAAGAGTTACAAAAATATATTGATTCTACTTATATAGTACATCTCTGCTTGGTAAGGCTCAGTGATAAAAGCAGGTGGAGGTAATTTTCCCAAAGCTAGTAATGAGTTAATGGATTCCTTTAAAGATGATATAAATTGGCTAAAATTTATATCTGACATTCAAAACAAACAAGAGCAGAAGAAAAATGCACCTACAAATGTAATAAATATCCTCTGACCTAGCAGTCTAAATCAAAAATTAAATGGACAACCTCAGCCCTGTTCCTTCTCTTTAAGAGAATCTACCTTCTATGATATAATAGGGGTTCTGATAATGCCAGATCAGATGTATTTGCAAGCACAATTGCAGGTATAAGTTTTTCTCTTGAAAGAAGTTGTTAAACCATGAAGGGCATGTCAGAATCACTATCATGTTTTTCAGAACTCCAAGGAGTGCACCAGAAAGCAAGCAGCACGTGCATATCAAATCAGTCCAGTGTAGTGCACAATTTCATTAAATATTCAGCATTATGAAGAACTCTTTGCTTTACATATAGGATTTGATTCCCTTCGGAACTGAAGTGGTCTGAAATTCTTGTTATACAGCACCATTGGGATTGGAGGGCTCTGGCTAGTTCTTGTTGACATGGAAGTACCGTGCAAATGACACGTGGATCAGCAACTATCAAGAAATTACACTCCATCAAACGCTGAGTCTTTATAAGAATCAGACCCAAGATCCTCACAAATGACCAAGAGAAATTATTTACCGTATGTATAGTGGGCACAGAGTTAAAATCTTTAATATACCAAGATACAACTATGAATAAATGTTAGGGACTCATAAATTCCCCCCAAAATGATGAATATGTATTAAATGATATCCTACCTTGTTGGTAATCTAGTAAAAGCAAATTAAAATAAAAATTGACCCAGGAGAATAGTTAAAGCTGAAAATGTCTCACGTTGCCAATGGTAGGGAAAAAGTTGCTGAAGGTAAAAATTGTTATCTTTTCAAAAGACATTTTGGGAGGATGTATACAAAACTTACAGTGCATTGGCTTGGATCTATCAATTCTTTTATAATAATTGGTTCTTTGACTAGAATACAAAAATACTTATTGAAGTAATGTTTGAAAAGGAAAATTTTTTAGAAAACATTTCAATAGCCATTGATGGACAAATTTAATTCTTGTTCCACCCACAGTGCTGCTTTCCAAAAAGAAATTAATAGATCTATTCGGAAGACTATTGAATGATAGACAGATAGATAGATAGATAGATAGATAGATAGATAGATAGATAGATTTTTAGTTTTAGTTTTTTATTTTATTTTATTAAGAGATGGAGTTTGGCTATTTTTCCAGGCTACAGTGCAATGACCCTATCATAGCTAACTATAACTTTGAATTCCTGGGATCAAGTGATTCTTCTGCCTCAGCCTCCTGAGTAGCTGAGACTATAAGCACATACCACCATGCCCCATGCCCAGTAAATTCTTTTTTCTTGTTTTTAGAGACAAGGTCTAGCTATGTTGCCCAGGTTGGTCTTGAACTCCTGACCTCAAGCAATCCTTCCTCATTGGCCTCCATAAGTGTTGAGATTACAGCCATAGCGACCATGCCCTGTCCCTGACATATATTTTTAAGTATAAATACAACAGTATAACCCCATTTTCTAAATTTTAACTCTATATAATTCTGTTGACCTTTTACAATGATCATATTTAATTTGTATATTGTTTTAAATCCAACGAAAAAAAGAAAATTTCTTGACATGATTTTATCAAATGATTATTTTCTTACTTATTCGCTTTCTATAATTGTTTTCCTTTGTTTCTTTGCCCCTTTATACCTTTATCACCTCTCTCTCTCTGCCTTCATCATTTATCAGATAGTTTCTATAAACTCCTAAGGACCTAAAAATTAGTACCTGTTGTAATTAGCAAACAATCACAGTAGGCAATGACAGTGCCACATCAGAGATATGAGCAAAGCCTGATTTGAGATCAGAAAAAATGAGTGCTTAACTTTGAGAAAAGGGGAGGGACTCAGAGGAGGCAACAAGGATACAAAGATGTAAAAAGTGCTTTATGTAGAGCAGGGGTTCTCAACCTGTGGGTCACAACCCACAGGAACTGCATTAAAGGGTTGCAGCATTAGGAAGGTTGAGAACCACTGATGTTGAGGGAACCAGAATGTAGTACCAAATGATCAAACCTTCTTGATTGAGTAGAGATAAAAGAAAAAAAAATTGCTATAAAATATTCAGTTGAAGGTTACTTCAATTCATTACATCGTTTGCTGTTTGCTAAAACAATTTGACCCTGCAGTTGGCAAGCCTGTGAATTCTTTAAATCTTCCATTTCCAACTATGAAGATCCTAAGAGTCCAGCATGTGTTCTTTTTCCTCAGGGTAATGGAGATGCCTGAGGTTGTGTTTTTATCTATATGTGTCTGTGAAATGTTTCACCACCTTTTCAAAATGTATAAGCCTTCTTAAAACCAGAGGTCAGCACAGCTCAATAACATGACTGTAATGTTTGGAACACCTCAAATTCATAATTCATGCTAGTCAGAGTGACTGCATGATCTCAAAAGAACAGCAGAATAATTCTGGGAGGAAGTCCTCCTTCCCTCTAAGCAAAAGGAGAGAAGACTTTAAGTAATTTGTCCAACATGAAATCACTCACAGCCTGCATTGAATGGCTTTTGTGTACTTCTCTGCTGGCCTGGCTCTCCCACAAGTTCTTTGAGGATCAGTTGTTTCATTTTTCTGCTTATGAGGACATGGACTATGTCCAAGATGTTTAATAGAACAATGAAGGAAAACAATTCTCTGCTGAGCATATTACTAAAGCATCATAGCAGTGATGACTACTGGTCCCTAGTTAAGCATGCATTTGCATTAGGAGAGTTCTTATCTAAAAGGCATGCTCCTGCTCATATGTAGATGCTGTCTTTATGTTAGACATGAATTTATAAAACTTAGTTTTATAAGCAAATGCTATAGTTTGGTTATGGTTTGTTTTTCCCTGGTAAATCTCGTGTTTAAATTTGATCCCCAGTGTAGCTTTGTAGGGAGGTGGGGTCTAGTGGGAGATGTCTGCGTCATGCCGAGACTAATGCCCTCCATTGGAGGTGAGTTCTCACTGCACTTGTTTCTGGGTAAGAGTCTGGTGAAAAAGAGTCTTCACCTCTCCCCTCTCTCTTTTCCTTCCTCTCTTGCCATGTGATCTCTGCAGACATTGGCTCCCCTTCCACTTCTGCCATCAGTGTCATCACCAGATGACAAGCAGATTGCCAGCACCATGATTCTTGTACAGTCGACAGAAATGTAAGCCAAATGAACCTCCTTTATCTATAAATTACCCAAGCCTAGGTATTCCTTTATAACAACATAAAGTTGACTTAGATAGAAAGCAATATTATTAAGAAAAATGAAAATGAAAAGGTTTCTTTCCCTTTAACTTAAAAAGGGGAAATATTAATTATCCCTGCTCTTTCCTAACACTTTCTAAGTATTTCTCTCTTAGTATTTGTCATAATCAACTTTAAATTAGACTTACTTTTGTACTGCATGTGTCTTGTCAACAAGATCCATCTGATTATCTTTTTAACCTTATATTGCATAGCGTCATGACTTACTTGAAGTACAATAATCATTTGTAGAGTGAATTAATGGAAGATTGCATATCAATGAATTAAACAAGCTAGACTTTTGTACTAGATATGCATAAGGCAGGCTTTGAAGAGCTCAAACACGCTTGTTGACTTTTGAAGAGAATCGTGTTTTTTTTTGTAATAAAAATAAACACAATATTCATCTGGAATATCAAACTAAGCCACATCAAAGGGACATGGAAAAACCTGGGGCAGTACAAGAACATATACACACACTCATCTCAAGAAAAGAGAAAAAGGATAAGAAAGTATTTAATATCCAGGGGGGAAAATGAGGAATTATCCTGAGCAAATATTTTAACATATGCTAAGTATTTATTTTGTGGTTTAAAATATGAAAAATCATGTTTCAATAAGTTTTAAGAAAATGATACTCCCTTTTTTAGTTTCTGTAGGGTTCACTAAATTTGCAAGACATCTGGTGTAACATGTGACAAGCCAAAACTGACAGATAGTGACCATATAGGGCTAAGCTTTATCTTGCCAAATATGGAGAGCAGCCACTCTAGAAAAAAGGCTGAAGAAATAGAACTCTGGATGTGTTTGTACTTCTCCCATGTCAGATAGGGTCTGCACCTAGAGAGGGAAGCTAAGAGGTAGATCAGCAATAGGACTGGCACTTCGAATGATGTGTCTCTAGGTCACTGGTTCACAATCTGCTCAGAGAATGTGTTGCCAGGAAGATGACACTGCCATTTGACATCCCAATAATTTCCTTGGTAACATATGCAATCAGTTCACAAACCCGGCCCCAGCACAGTTGGCCAGAGTTGGAGAAATGGGTGGGAACTTGTTGGCACTTCCAAGAAGACAGGTGGAGAAGCTGAGGATTAAGCTGTTTGCTTAGCCAGGAAAGAGAGAGATGTGTCAGAGGCTTCTTCAGGCCTTCTCACACTGACCTAGATATACTGCCTGATAAAGTCAGAGCCTCAGCCTGACTATAGAATGTTAATTCCACCTGTGTAATCATGAGTTATTATTTTGTATGTGTCTCCATCCCACCAGATAGGAAACTCCTTGAAGGAAGAAAGCTGATTCTGCCTCCAAGGAAGTAGTCCCTGATATAGTGTTTCTACAACAGATACGCATAAATGGACTTCACACACTATAGAATTATTTTTAAATGCTTTTCTTTACTTAGAAAGGAATTAAAACCAAAAGCATAAAAAATGCACATTTTAAATAAACAAGAAATTATGAGATAGCAACAGCACACCCTAGAAGCAAAGTTTTACACTCCGTAAGAATCCTTAAGATCTCCACGATTCTCTAAGCACTCTCTTTTATCTTCTTTTTTTAATAAAAATTGAGTGCGCATTAGTGCACTTGAGTCCTCCTTGAATGCATCAAGAATACAAGTGCAGTCATCAGGCAATCATAAAATGTGAAATGGAAAAAAAGCTAATGGTGCATTGTTATTATCATGGATGAATCCCAAGATGTGGGGAGAGGCTCATAGCCCAATTCGTGAGTACAGGATTAAAAGGATCACACCCCGCTTTATGGAGCTGCAAGGTCATTAGAGCAATTCAGGGACTCAAAGGGCAGACACGTGGCCTGGGCCAGGCAGAGTGAAGCACTGTTAGAAGGCAGAGATGAAACTGGGACAGGACGTGCCAGGATTAAAGATCTCCTAAATGGTACAAGAATGTGCCAACACATTCTTGAGCAGACTGTGATCTCCTAAACGGTAGTAAGTGGTACAAGCAACAAACATGATGGACATGCTCCTTTCCCTAGGAACCCACTCTCAAAATGCCCACCCTCCCAGGACAGCTAAGAGTAAGAACAGAAGCTGCACCCTGGGCTGGAGGGATAGGGAAAGAACAGGGGCCACACTGGTAGCTGCGAATGCCATGAAGCTCTCAGCAACC
This sequence comes from Loris lydekkerianus, assembly GCA_963574355.1. Taxonomy (NCBI): domain Eukaryota; kingdom Metazoa; phylum Chordata; class Mammalia; order Primates; family Lorisidae; genus Loris; species Loris lydekkerianus. The sequence goes on from CAUYPK010064966.1 coordinate 13,766, forward strand.
TCTCTGAACAGAGAAGGAAAGTTTGGAAACAGCAAAGGATGAGAAGGAGCCATTAGTAAAACTGTAAGTAGATATGAGGACCTTTGTCCACATGGCTTTGAACTCTGGAAAATCAAGAGAAAGGAGGCTTCCAAATGGTCCAAGGAAATAAAACAGAGGAAATCAACCTTTTATTATTATTATTTTTTTAATATTGGGAGGCACGAGTGGGGAGGGGCACTTAAGAATCTACAGGAAAGGGAGAAGAATGAACAAGCTGGAATCCATGAATGCTGTGGGCGAAGTATTTAAGACTCTTAAGTAGGGCTAGAGAAGAGAGTCTGAGCAGGAAAGCTTCCAGACTCAGAGCAGAGTGGAACTGGCCCAGCCTTCCCTGAGGACTCACATGTAAGCAGGTGCAATAATTTTAAACAATTTTAACTGTGGCTAGTGTTGATCAAACTCTGCCTACACACCAGTCACTGCACTAAGTTCTTTCCAGGATCTGTCTCATTTAATCCTCCCCACAACTCTAAGATGTGGGTGCTACTCTTATTTCTATTTTATAGATGAAGAAACTGAGGCAAAAGGAGAGGCTCAGTAATTTCCACACAGTCCAGCAGTCAGCCTAGGACTGTCTCATTTCCCTTTTCTTTATGAAATAACGTAGCTTTTGACCTGAGATAGAAAAGCAGAGGGCATCTAGAACACAGGAAACTTTATTGCCGGATATAAGAATCTGAGAAGCTGGAGAAATTTAAAACATTTGCAATCATTAGTTTCAAGCCTTCCTAGGAGAATCACTGAAGCATACATTGAGATTGGACTGATTTTTCCACCCCCGTTATTTCCGCCTGATGTAAGCCGTGATCATCTTTGTCCTGGTTATTACAACCGTCTCCCAGCCTCCTCCCTCACACTCATATTGTCTATCCTTATCTCAGCAGCCACAGTGATTCTTTCAAAATGAAAGTCAGATTATGTTATTCTGTCTCAAACCGGTCCAGAGTCTTTGTATATCACTTGCAGTAAAAGCCCAAGCCCTTGTAATAGTTTGCCAGACTCTACATGATCTGGTTTTCCACCTGGTCTCATCTCCAGCCTTGCTCCCCAGCGCTCTCTGCCCTGAAGCCACAGTGACAGGGGATCTTCCTCGGGGCCCTTCCTACCTGCTGTTCCCTCTGCAGGAGCACTCTTCTCCAGGATAGCCACGGAATTCCCCACGCCCTGCTTCTGCTTCCTGATCCACAATCACCTTACCAGCGAGACCTTCTTCAATCACTCAAAATAACCTGGCACTATCCCTCCCCTGGCACCTCCATGCCCCTGTTCCTATTTTGCTTTTCTCTAGAGCACTTATCCACGTCTGACTTTCCACTCACTTGTTTGTTGTCCACCTCCATCCACCCCAGCTTGGTGAGGGAGATACAGCTTCCCTGATACAGCTTCAGAGCTCATGACAGCGCCTAATGAGGGGTCAGGACATGTTTGTCTAATGAATCGGTAGAGAACAGGTTCCGCTTTAGTGTTGGGACAGCCTCGGTGGTTCATTATGAATAATGAAAAGGCTAGCAAATCACTGAGAGAAGGAAGCAGGACCTCTGGTGGGAAAAGCAGAGAAGAGGAGTCTTAGGAAACAGATGGATGACGAGAGGTGGCAGGTCGATGAACAGAAAGGGATGCTCAGATCCCTTGATTCCATTATGAGAAGAAGCTGGGAGCATAACTCTCAGAAACAATGAGCAGCGCTCTTCAGGGCCTGTTCCTTCTGCTGTTGACGTATGAAAGCTGAGGGACACGCTTTCCGAGAAAATCCTTACAACCCACGGCTGTCCAATCAATCGGAGCTTTCAAGTAGAGGAAGGTGATGAGGAGGCTGAATGGTCCCAGATTAGAAGCCCCGCAATTAGATTGTCAAGCACTCAGGAAAGGCCTTGTGGTCACAGCTAGGCACTCAAGTTAGCGAAGCTCCTCTTCTCCAGGAGGGTGGGGGACGGAAGTTTTCCAATCACTGCATTCCTTCTGAGAATTTAGCCTCTCGTGTCCAATCTCTTTTAGTGAAACGCATCAGCACACGCTGCCTGATGTCAATTTTCACAAAGGTACATCTAACAATTTGGAGTCGATTTTGAGGTCAAATATAACGTGGTTAAATATGTCTATTGTGAAGTCCAATTTAAATGGATCAAAACAGCATCTCTTTCGAGAATACCAGGTGTGCTTTTTATGGGTTTCACTTTACTAGAAGGCCCTGCTATTTTGGGTGAATTTCATTTTAGAGGTGTTGATTGTTTGCAGATGCTCAGGAAGAGACAACAGAAAAACAATTTTAGAAGTTCTTAAGAAAGTTTTAAAAGTAGAAGTAAAGAACTTAAAGTAACATAAGGACACAGAGTCTAATAAAATCATAGACTGGAATAGAGCAGTATTTTTTAAAAAATGGATTCTGGGGTCCAAGTTTGAAAGTTTGTTGTGTGATGCCTTCTTTAGCAAACAATCCGATCTCTCTAGGTCTTCATGTGTGAAAACAAATAGGAACTACCCAGTTAAGAGAACATTTGGGCTAGTGGATGAGATAGGGTATACGGATGGTCAACATACAATGAATGGTAACAGCTAATGCACATTTCTTGATTCATGAGATTTGAAAGCCAACAAAGCCTGACCCTGAGGAATATTTCTCAGATCCTTTATCCACTTCCAGTTTCATTAACAGCCCTTTCTCACCCTTGGATCTTTCCTCTTCTACAGTCATTACTCGGCCCTTCTTTAGGGTCAGACTCAAACTTTTAACAGCCACCCACCCAGCGAGGCATGGCTTTACTTAAGTCTTTATTCTCTGATTTTGTTATTTACTCATAGAAGACACTAACTACTTAAAGAATTGAGTGAGCCCTTTAAATGTGGCAGTTTTCTGTCACCAAGTATGCCTTGGTGAACCCAAAGATTTGGGCATTTCTCTGTAAAGCTGCCCCAGCTGTCCCCTGCAACCATGTTAGCTTTTTTGTTTTTAATTTGTTTCTAATATCTACTATGTCCTCAGAACACATGCCGTCTTTTTCAGTTTAAATAAAACAAGTGGTAAAACTGTATCCCCACGTAGCATGAAAGAAAAAAAGATCCTGAAACCATTTAACATCATTTTAAATGCATAAACTTTAACATATTATTGATATGTAATTTAACTTAGGCAAACTAGGCCACTGGATAATCATATCTTGAATAATTTTTCTCCATTAGTGAAAAAAATAATAATAAGGTGAGAGTTTTATGAAGCTTAAAACCTTTTTTCCTCCCCAATTACAAGCATGCTGCAACTGAAATATGTTTGCAAATAAAATCAATCAATCCAAGCAGTATTAAGGACAAATTCTGCCTCTCAGAAGACTGATGATTGCACACAGGCAGAGGGTGGACAGAGTGAAGCTGGCCCAGTGAGGGCTGGTCCTCAGAAATCAGGGCTGCAGAGGTCAGAGGCTCAGAAAGCAGAACAGCTGGCTTCCTGCTGGCTTCCCCTGTGCTTTCTCATCCCAGCGTCTTTCATTTTCTTGGCAAATGTTGGCAGCCTATCACTAAGCCTTTTTAACACTTCTTCATTCCTTGGTATTTCAGTTTCAAGATCATTAATAAAACAGCAGCTTGAGAAGGCATCACCCCAGGCAGGCCACAGTGATAGCAGGTAGGGTGGCTGCCCGATTTTCACATCCATTAGCATAGTTGAAGTTGAATCTCGTAAATCAGGTGTAAACTTCATGGAAGGAGAAATCGGAATAAGCACTACTTTTGTTCCTTTTAAATGTTAAAAAGAAAACAAAGTAAATTTATATAATTTCCAGTTTCTTCTTTATTCATTAAATTTTACTTTCCTGTTATAAAAGCAATTATGCTCATATTAGAAACATTGGGAAAATAGAAAATTATAGAGAAGAAATTAAAACATTTCCTAGTTCCTTAAGTACCTTTTCTTCCTGTTTTTTAAATATGTATAATTTTTAACTTTTTTTTTTGCTTAATGCTTCATGTATAATTTTTTTCATCTGTTTTTCTCATTTTGCTGTATTTCTACTCTATGTTTTGTGCAATCTGACTGTCCAGTTAGTAATATTTCTGTGACACAGGACAGATTCTCAATTGGTTGAATGATTCACTGAATTTTTTCCCCAAACAGATAGTTCACTCACAATTAGACTTTGCTTTTTAATTCATCTTAATGTTTTTTCTGAGCTTACCTGAACACATTCTTTTTTTTTTTTTAATTTATTAAATCATAGCTGTGTACATTGATACAATCATGGGGCATCATACACTAGCTTCATAGACCATTTGACACATTTTCATCACACTGATTAACATAGCCTTCCTGGCATTTTCTTAGTTATTGTGCTAAGACATTTACATTCCACATTTACTAAGTTTCACATATACCCTTGTAAGATGCACCCTTACTTTTGTTAGCTTAAAATCATTTTTATCTGATATGAAAATAGCTTCTCATGCTCTCTTTTGATTTCCATCTGCATGGACTAATTTTTCCATTCTTTCACATTGACTCTCTGTGTGTGCTTGTGATGTGCATATGTTTCCCAGAGATAGCAGAGACCTGTGTTGTATTTTTTCATACATTCATCCAGTCTTTCAAGAGGAGCTGTCAAACCATTAACATTGATTGATAGTATTGATATGTGGGATGTTGGTATGCTCATCCTGTTATATTGTCCCTTATTGCTTTGTTTTACTCTTGTCTATTGTTTTATAAAATTTGTGAGTCTGGGAGGGGGGTTAGCTGACTTTACACTGGTGGGTATCTGTTGTGCTTATTTGTCTACAGTGCTATTCTGAGTATTTTGTGTAAGACAGGAACGGTTATGGCAAATTCTCTCAGTGTTTGCTTGTCTGGAAAAGACTTAATTTCTCCATTGATTATGAAACTCAGTTTTGTAGGATACAAAATTCTTGGCTGGAAGTTGTTCTCTTTAAGTAGATTGAAGAGGGGGCCCCTATCCCTTATGGCTTGTAAGGTTTCTACTGAGAATTCTGCCTTTAATCTGATGGTCTAAGGGGTTTTCCTTTGTGAGTTATTTGATGCTTTCATCTTGCTGCTTACAGAATTTTCTCCTTTATTTTCACTTTGGCCAAGTTGATTTCAGCATGTCTTGGGGATAACCTACTTGCTATGAATCTTACTTGTGTTTGATATCCATCTTTTATCTGATGTCTGAATTTATGGTGATACCAAGGAAGTTTTTCTCAATAATTTCCTCTAATAAGTTTTCCTTTTTGTTGTTGTTGTTGTTGTTGCAGTTTGGCTGGGCCCAGGTTTGAATCCACAACCCTCAGTACTTGGGGCCAGCACCCTACTCACTGAGCCACACACACTGCCCAGTTTTCCATGTTTTTAGTCCTTTCTTCTTCTCCACTGGGGATACCTATAATTAAAGTGTTAGTTCATTTCATATAGTCTCATCTCTCTTTCATTCATTGCTCAGACTTTTTTATACTCTTCTCTGACTTTTGAGTGACTGTGCTATCTGGAATACTTTGCCTTCAAGTGGTGAGATTCTTTCTTCTCAGTTTAGCTTAATATTAAATCTTTTTGCTGTGTTTCAAAATTCCCTAAATGACTCTTTCATTTCTATTGTATTCTTTCTTATGTTGTCTAGCTCAGTGTTGCTTTGGTTACTCAGGTCTTTTGTATACACCATTAAAATTTTAACCAGAATATTTGACTCAGCAAAATCTAAATGCAATCCATTTTTGTATCTTCCTAATGAATAATAGTTAGACTTTATTCTTTAATTTCACTTCCTCTTTCATTTTTTGTGTTGATACAACCTGGTATTTAAGAATTTGCTTTTACCATAGTATATGTTTTTGGAAGTTTTACTGTGTTAGATCTAGGCTAAACTAGAAAAATGCCAGTTAATTCCAGACAAATTCCTGGGCTGCAATCCCTCAACAAAATGGAGTATGTCTGATTCACTCCCAAGACAGATGGGAAAGTACTCTCTAACTTCTTGCTTCACTAACTCCTGGGCCTGGGAAACGAACTGACTATCCTCAGACTGACCTTTAAACAATACCAGGTGGAGAGAATACTGAGACAAAGATGTATGGAGGAAAAGTACTGGAACAAAGATATGTGGGGAAATATTAAAACAAAGATGTATGACATATGGCTAACTAACCACAGAATTCTGCTTCTGTACAATGCTTGCTCATTACCCCCAACTCCCAAATGCACCTGAACAGCCTGTGTGCCAACCAGGATGCAGACCAAGCCTTAAAAAACCTGACTCCTTAAGCACTTGGGGCTGCTCTCAGAAACCCCATGTTGAGACACTGAGGCAGTTGCCAGCTGGATCTTCAATAAAAGGACTCTGCTGTAAATTTGGCTTGTTTGGCAGTGTGGTCTCTGGGGAACTCCTGGGCACTACAACTGAAATATAGTTGGCTGTAAATATGTGGATTTATTTCTCTATTCTGTTTCATTAGTATATGCATCTGTTTTTAAAATCAATTCCATGCTGTTTTGTATACAATAGCCTTGTAATATACTTGGAAGTTATCCTCTTCCATAAATAGTGCTGGGAAAATTGGATATTCATATGCAGAAGAATAAAACTGGATCCCTATTTTTTCCCATATACAAAAATTAACTGAAGATGGATTTAAGAATTAAACATAAGAGCCAAAACTATAAAACTACTTGAAAAAAAAGCACAAGGAAAACACTTCAGCATCAGTCTAGGCAAAGATTTCATGGCTAGACTTCAAAAGCACAGACAAATCAGCAAAACAAAAACAGACAAACTAAAACTCTTCTGCATAGCAAAGGAAACAATTAACAGAGTTAAGAGACAATCTGGGAGAAAACATTTGCAAATTGTTCATCCAAAAAGGGACTAATATCTAGACTATACAATGAAATCAAACAACTCAACAATAAAAAAAACAAATAATCCCATTAAAAATGGGCTAAACCCATAAACAGACATTTCTCAAAAGAAGGCATACACATGACCCACAAGTATATGAAACAACACTCAACATCACTAAGCATCAGGAAAATGCAAATCAGAACGACAATGAGATATAATTTTACCCCCGTTAGAATGGTTATTATCAAAAAGCCAAAAAATAACAGATGCTTGTGAGATTACAGGGAAAAGGGAACTCTTATACACTTTCAGTGAAATTGTAACTTAGCACAAGTCCTACAGAAAACAGTACAGAGTTTTCTCAAAAAACTAAAAATAGAACTACCACAACATCCCACAATTTCACTGCTCAGTATTTATCCAATAGAAAGGAAAGCAATATATCAAAGCAATATTTGCACCTCTATGTTTACTGCAGCACTATTCACAATAGCAAAAATATTATGGTCAACTTAGATGTCCATCAGTGGATGAATGGATAAAGAAAATGTGGTGTATATATATGCGATGGAATACTGCCTGGCCACAAAAAAGGATGAAATTGTGTCATTTTCAGTGATGTAAATGAAACTAGAGGTCATTATGCTAAGTGAAATAAGCAAGGAACAGACAGACAGATGCTGAATGTTCTTATTCACATGTGGGAGCTAAAAAAAAAAAAAAAAAAAAAAAAAAAATGGCCTCATGGAAATAGAGAATAAAATGATAGATACCAGAGGCTGAGAAGGGTGTGGGGGTAGGAGGATAAAAAGACCTTGGTTAGAGGCTGGGTACAAACATCCAATCACCTAGAACAAATAAGCCCCAATATTCAATAGCAAAATAGGATGACTATAATTAGTAGCATTGTACTGTATATTTCAAAGTAGCTAGAAGAGAAGGCTCGAAATGCAACCAACACATAGAAATGATAAATACTCAAGGTGGTGGACACCCCAAACACACTATTGTTCAAAACATATTACACGCGTGTAGTAAATGCTTACATGTACCCCATAAATATTTAAAATATTTTATATCAATAAAAATGCTAAAATAAAAAATTCAGATTTGTTTTTAAAATACTCTTTTTCTTTGGACTTCATTGTTAGATCATTTTGATAGATCAGTTTTCCAGACTACTAATTCTCTCTTCAAAAGTAACTAATCTACGTTCTAAATCAAATCCTAGATTTTTCATTTAAACAACCATTATTTTCTATTCTAGAATTTCAGTTTGGTTTTCTTTTCAAAAACATAAGTCTGTTCTCTGTCAAAATTTCCTGGTTCTTTCATTATAATTTCTTTTCCTTCTTTCCATGTTTTTAATTTAAAAAAAAAATTTATTCTCTTTCAAATTTTTTATTATCAGTTTAGAAGGTTATGTCACTATTTGCTTTATTTGTCATGTCTCCTCAATGGTGGTGTTTCCCCTTATACTTTACAGTATTTTACTGGAGCTCTTTTGTGGGGATTATGCATGCATAGTTCCTAAAAATTCCATCTGCCCTTGGTAAGGTCTATATAAAATATTGATCCAGCTGAGAATCAGGAATCTCATCAGTTTATTTATTCATCTCTCACATGGATGGGAAGAGTAAATGTGGATTTCTGCCCTCAGCCTGGGTTCAGAGTCTTTATTTCTTAGTATTGACTACCCTGTTGCTTCTCAAGTCTTTATGGGTAGAGTTTCTCCTCTCCACCTTTCCCAGTCATGGCAGATCTTGGAGCTTGTGGTTAGTGCAGAGAAGCTGAGTCCCAACTTCCTGATGTTGTGGGTGGAAGCTCATCTTCTGTCCTTGATTGGTCCTTCTGTCCTGAACTCTGGGGCCTAGATGCTGCCTCCACAGCATCTCCAGCTGCACAGGGCAGTCGCCTTGTCTCTTTCTCTACCATATGGAAATTTCCCTTCCATCTTTCAACCAGGAAACACGTTAAACTTTAGAGTGGATTATATTTTATTCAGCATTCCTGTTTACAGAGGAAGAATGTCCCTTTGGCATCTGCTATTTGGCTAGTAGTCTTCAAAAGCTCTGTGTACATCTGTGCCTTGACACAGGTAAAGACACAGGTAGGTGAGCCTACGGGGTTGAGTTTCCCAAATCCATGAATTGCTTGGGTACAGAATAAATTAGCACATTTCACCTAAACTTAAGGTCTGCCTTCTTGGAAGTACATCTGCCAACACCTAGTTTCTATCTAAATGTGAGGTCGTTTCCTACATACGTGTGCGGGTGTGGGTGTCCGTTCTCATTACTAGTGAATTCTATGTTTACAAACCTGCCTATTCGATAAAATGAATTTTTAATCAAAACATCAGCATCCCCATGCTTTCCTAAGCATTTACAATTATACACAAAGTGGTGAGAAATTTGAATTGCATGACGGGTGTAATTCCAGCTGAGATGCATAAGACAATGTCCTACAGCTCTGATGTCGTAAACCAGTGTCCCTTTGGGTGTCAATTTAGGGCACATTTTTTGCAGTTTTGTGCATTTTCTTCGTGATTTCATTGCTTAAAATGTACCCCAAATATAGCGCCAAAGTGCTGGTTGGTATTTCTGAGCACAAGAAGCCTGTGATGTGCCTTACAGAGAAAATGAATGTGTTGGATAAGCCTCATTCAGGAATGACTTATAGAGCTGTGGGTCAAGAGTTCAACGTTAATGAAGCAACAGTAACTGCTAGATAAGGTGTCTTTAAACAGAAACATGGTGAAAGTTACATGTTGATCTATCAAGGAAAATTTGACTGGAGTCTCACACACCCTAGCCTGGTATTTCTACCAGGAACAATGTCCTGATATTTGCTAATTCACTGTTGACAGTGATTTTATATAATACACAATAACTACTTTAGATACTGAAGTCCTACCATACATCCACACCAAGTGAGAGAGGAAAGCAGAGAGGGTAATGGAATGGTCTTCTAGTCCAACACACCACTCCTTTGAATTACTGCCTCTATTACTCACACCTAGAGAACAGGACGATTGCAGTGTTCCTTCGATTTTCACAAACTTTATAAACCATTGCCTGAAAGATGCATTTGTGAATTCTTTCAGTTTGTGCAACATCCCCTCTCTCAGTTCAGCTATTCTTTTTCAGAAGAAAATGGTTGTATTTAGTGTTTTTCAAATTAAGTAGCAGTTTGTATGGGACCAACACTTGAGATTCTTGTTTAATTACCATCCTTGGCTAAGCTTCCAGGCTAGCTAGGGGAAAGAATGAGAGAGAAAAAGGGAGATAGAAAGAAAGAGGGAGGAGAGGCACCACCCGTACAGCTCACATTGAGCCAGACCTCAGACCCTGCAAGACCTCAATAGCATTCTATATTTAGCCTACCAGATATTTTGAGCGCTTCTGAAATTGGAAAGCAATGTTTTTCCACGAATTCCCTATAATATTTTTTCCTAAGGCAACTCTAACCAAAATACTCCTGTTTTGTTCTGTTTTTCCAAGTCTATAGCAGGCCACAGATGTCTTCCCTCAGAAGGTGGAAAAGACTGCAGAGCAGGGCAGCCCTGATCTAGTCACCCTGACCTTCCCCAGCTTTAATCTGTGGCCTGTGTGAGGACAGAATGAACAGAGTCCCTCTGCTGGGAGCAGTGGGGAGCCGGAGGATTGCACTCTCACAAAATGCAGTGGGTTCCCAGGACTTCAAGCACACAGAGCTGACACATTTCCCTGGGGTGTCCATCTTTCCAAAGGGAAGCCCATGATTTCACCATCACTGAGCACCTTCATCTCACGTCATAGCTCTGAGCACACCTATTACTGTCACCTGCACATCCCTCCCCTAGCATATTCCAGGACTGTAAACCCATAAGCTGCTTTTCAGATATTGTTTTTGATTTCAGAAATCAAAGGCTTAGATTGAGAGTATCTTCAATAGCTGTCTTGGAATTGCAAAAATTAAAGGCATACTTTTGGATTCTACCTCTTCCCTGGTCTGGGAAAAGCGTGCCTTCAACATCTCTGCTATGTACACAGGTTGCTTCAACTCTTGTGCCACGAGACTACCATCATGTCCCACACCCACCCCGGGGCTGGCTCCCATACCAGCCAGCCCCACAGCCCTGCCTGTGCCAATGTCCCACCCCTGAACTCCAGGGAAACGTATGTGCTCATCCCTCATTTGTGGGAACTGCAGAAGGGTACAGAGGAACACCAATGAAGCCAATTGCAGAGGCAGTAGGAAAAAATGACAGGGTAATAGCTTCTTTTAGGAAGTTTGTCATCAACCCAGTGACAAGGGCATCTTGAGCCAAAAAGGATAAAACCAGAATACGATCAGGGAGTTTCTTTAAGTGTTGCAAATGACAGGTTGGAGGAGAGCGGACTCCAGGAACTCTGATCTCGATAGCTCTGGCACCACACCATCACCTTTTCCAGAGCCTAAAGGCAGAGGACATTCATGCTGAACATCACAAATTCATATCTGCCCGGTACAGAAGATCTGTCTGGGACAAAGTATTGCATCAGTGCACAGAATATGGGTGTGCATACAGAATTTATTTCTATAGACCAATAGGACGAACTTAAAGGAACAGAAAATTTGTCATTGTCACTAACTTTGCTTCAGATCTCTGCAGTTGTCATGGTGAAGTGGGCAGATTCGTTTTTTAAACACACTAGCAGAATAATATTTAAGTTATTTATAATTTTCATCCTGCACCCCCCCCCCCATGTTATATGCCCAATTTAGTAAATATAAAACTAGTTGCATATTTGGGAGATGGAAGGACTGACTTTGGGAACTTTCTTATGATACAGGAGTTTCCCTTTAAAAGATACAAACTTTTTAAAAAACTCCTTAAACTATTGCTAGTCAAAGACAACCATTTGGAATTCAAATTTCTACCAGTACAACAAAAGAAAGCTGGTGGACTTAATCTAATCTACTTAGATATAAGGAGCAAAGAAGAAATGATGGCTTTTGCAGTCTCCTCGGGAGTTTGTTTCCACAGAACAGCCTTTAGAGGCGTTCCCACCATGGGTGAGTTTCCATGATTATTAGGCACTTGGCTGAGATGTATTTAGTTTGGCAGCCTGCCAAGTAAGGTTCACGAGGTCTTAGCAGTACCCAATTTGACAGAAAGCACAGCGGAGGAAAAGGTATTTTCAAATTGATATTTTCACATCAAAAATATAAAACCAACAGTCTCTCTTGCAAAATGAAAAACTTTACTATCATACGTTGCATTTTCTATGATGGCAAATCCAGGCCTCCTGCCTCCACTTACACCTCCCAGTTACCGGTGAGCAGGGGAGGGTTCTTGTGGCCACAGAAAGGATCCCCAACCTGGACAACAAGAACAATAGCAAAATCACAAATGCTCATCTGGGAGAGCTTCAAACATCCCCATTTGCTGTCCCTTCTCCACCACAGGGCGTCCTGGTTTTGCTGAGGATGACCCCCACCAGCCCCTGAAACTCAACTTTAGGTATGTCCTTCAGCCTCATCTCTGCACTTGGATTAAACTGAAAGCATTAGGCCCTCCACATAATTCTACCTTCTAGGCATCAGAAAATGGAAAAATGTTGCCTTCTTTCTTATTTTTTTTTTTTATTGTTGGGGATTCATTGAGGGTACAATAAGCCAGGTTACACTGATTGCATTTGTTAGGTAAAGTCCCTCTTGCAATCGTGTCTTGCCCCCAAAAGGTGTGGCACACACCAAGGCCCCACCTCCCCACCCTCCTTCCCTTTCTCTGCTCTTCCTTTCTCCACCCCTCCCTCCTTCTTTCTCTCTCTGCTCTCCCCTTCCCCACCCACACCATGACCTTAATTGTCATTAATTGTCCTCATATCAAAATTGAGTTCATAGCATTCATGCTTCTCCATTCTTGTAATGCTTTACTAAGAATAATGTCTTCCACTTCCATCCAGGTTAATAGAAAGGATGTAAAGTTTCCATTTTTTTAATGGCTGAATAGTATTCCATGGTGTACATATACCAGAGCTTGTTAATCCATTCCTGAGTTGATGAGCATTTAGGCTATTTTTACATTTTGGCAATTGTAAATTGAGCTGCAATAAACAGTCTAGTGCAAGTGTCCTTATGATAAAAGGATTTTTTTCCTTCTGGGTAGATGCCCAGTAAAGGGATTGCAGGATTAAATGGGAGGTCTAGCTTGAGTGCTTTGAGGTTTCTCCATACTTCCTTCCAGAAAGGTTGCACTAGTTTGCAATCCCACCAGCAGTGTGAAAGTGTTCCCTTCTTTCCACATCCACACCAGCATCTGTAGTTTTGAGATTTTGTGATGTGGGCCATTCTCATTGGGGTTAGATGGTATCTCAGGGTGGTATTGATTTGCATTTCTCTAATAGATAGGGATGATGAACATTTTTTCACATGTTTGAAATGTTGCCTTCTTTCAAAAACAATGAGGCTAACTAGGGTTCCCATTTGTCTCCTCGAACTCCTTTTCATAGAAGTCTTTGTCAGCAGGCAGCTCAGTACTGTTCTTTCTGAGAATTTGTAGGGGTCCCTGAGGTGTACAATATCCACTATAAGTAGCCAAGGAATAGACGTCTGCCTGACCACAAGTTCCTGTGATGAGTGACAATCATGGTAACCCAAGCACCCAAACCCTGTCTGGCACCTAAGATGCATTACATAAATAATTTATGAATTTAAATGGTTTCACTGGTGGAAATGAATATTAAATAATTATAGCTCTGATATGGATATCTGCTGTGGTCTATCACATTATTATTCACACAGATTTACCCCCTCTTTCCCTCTAAGAGAATCAGGTATCACCAGCACTGTGACTGGGCTTGCACAGAAACGTGTTTATGTGAGCAGATATGACATATTCCATCATAAGTTTCCATCAGCTCTTTTTCTTTTCCCCTCTGCTTTTCTTTTAACCCCAGATAGGGGTTAAAACTGTAGCATTGGTCCTAGAAAGAGAAGACTTGTGGAGGAAAGCCATAACAGCCCAGTGGGCAGCCAATATGGGATGTGAATAAGAAATGAATATAGTCATCTCTTGGAATCCTTGGTATCTGTTCCAGGATCCACCACAGATACCAAAATCTATGGATTTTAAGTTCCTTATATAAAAAGGAGTAGTATTTTCACATGTTCCTCCATACTTTAAATCATCTCTAGATTACCTAATTCAATATAAAAACTATGTAAATTGTTGTTATACTTTATTGTTTAGGGAATAATGATAAGATGATAATAATGATAATGGCTTTATTAGCCATTGAGACCCTGAGGTTGTTTGTTACTGCAGCAAAGCTAACCTATACACCTGCTACATCTACACTGTCATTAGGAGAGCATCCAAGAATGTGATAAAATGTTTATGCTTCTTAAATATAGTCTCAGGACCATGAAATAAGAGAATTTCAGGTGCCAGGATCAGAGTTGAGTCTAAAACAGAGTGCCGTTTGCTATCTCTGGGAATTTAGAGATAGGGTATATGTAAAGAGCTTGGATGGACAAGCATGACACAGTCAGCACTGCATAAATGGAGGTGTCATTGATGAGGTCTCTGGGAAATAAGCAAAGATCAATATTAGTGAAGGCAAGATTTACTAGGGAGCATCATGGAGAGCTGCAGCTGTGAGGCAGTGAGGACTGAGGGCGGGACAGAGGGAGAAGGTGAACTTCAGCAGAATCTTAGCAGGACCTCAGATGACCCCACAGCAGACTCTGCAGCTAGGATGGCCCTTCAGTAATGGCCCAACATGAGGCACAAAAGCCAGGCTTTGTATCTTCATACCCAATCAGTCAGATATAGACTGTCCCCTGGGAGAGAGGTCTTGGGTGAGCCTCTCAACCAAGGGCCTTCCCTGGGAAGGGACTGGGCTGGGAGCCACCAGCAGTCAGTGGTTGGAGGGATGGTGCCTCAATCTCAAAGACAGTATGTGTCTGGGGTGTAGCCTGCATCCACTATGGCCGCATGTCTGACCTGGGTGCTCTTTCTTCAAGTGACAAGTTTACCTCAACTAGATAAAGTTTCTCCAGAAACCTGGGTGCCCTCTTTTCCTGGTAAAATTACACAAGGAAGGTTAGTAGGATAATCTAGCACCTGGCTGCAGCATCTGGCCTGGGGGCCTACAGTGATGCCTGCCCTCGTCCTCCTCTGGGACTGCTCTCCATCTCTGTACTCGTGGCTGGTACCTGCGCTGGTCTAGGTGGCTCCCCTGGATGGTATTTCCCAGACCCTCAGTCATGCTTACTACATTTGTTCATTTTACTTATGAGATTGGGCAAGAGAATACCAAGAAATGCCCCTTTGGGTCACATTGGTGTCAAATGTGCTCATTCCGACTCCCCTTAGGTAACAGCAACTCTTTCCCCACCTAATAACTGGGCTGATGTCCCCTGGATGAGAAGCTGGCTCCTTTCTGTGCCTGCTTGTCTCTCAACATAAGGACCTACAGTGACATGGCAATAGTTGCAGCTTACAGGTCAATGTCCTGCAGTGAAAATGTCTGAGATCTACAACTGCAAATTAGTACGACTTTCTGTGGAAAGAGCTAAAAGAAGACTTACCATTTAATCCAGCAAGCCCAATACTGGGTATTTACCCAAAGGAAAAAAATACATTTTATCAAAAAGGCACTTGCACTCAAATGTTTATAGCAGAATAATTCACATGTGGAAACAACCCAAATGCCCATAAATACACGAATGGATTAATAAAATGTAGTATTTGCATACCATGGAGGGGAAAAATGGTGAACTAGTATCTTTAACCACAGGGGGGAAAATGGTGAACTAGTATCTTTAACCACAGGGGGGGAAATGGTGAACTAGTATCTTTAACCACAAGGGGGGAAATGGTGAACTAGTATCTTCCGTAACAACCTGGATGGAACTGGAGACCATTCTTCTAAGTTTCACAAGAATGAAAACACAACCACCATGCGTACTCAATACTAAATGTGAACTAGTTGATTGATTCTTACATGTACATAGGGAATTAAAACTCAATAATCAAGTAGGAGGGAGGGGAAGGAAGGGTAGGATAAATTCATGCCTAACAGTACAATGCAAACTTTCTTGGTGAAGGGTACACTTACAACTTTGACTTACTAAGTGTGTTTGACTTTGACATTTGTAACCAAAATGTGTATATCTCTGTAATATTCTGAAATTTAAAAAAAATAAAATAAAAAATATTAAAAATAATAGCAAACAAACAAACCCACAGATCATTGAGTTGTGTTGATGAGAAGCACAAACTCCCCTTAGCAATTTTCCTTAAGTTGTTTTAAAATATGTTTTCAAATTCTTTGACATTCTCCTCTTCAAAAGGTGAACCAGACCGAGCAACTCACTTCTAACAAACGGGCTTTGGAAGTGACAGCCCAGGCCAGGCCATTTGGAAGGTCCAGTGCTTGGAGGGCTTGCCCCCTCTAACTTCTCCCTCTGTGGAAAGCCAGGGGCTGAGTCTGGAGGACACACTCAAGCAGTCACTTTGCTTCCAACTATCAAGGTCACCACAGATCCTCTATTACCCCTGAGCCCTGCCATTCCATGCTATCAGTTCTGAAACAGCATCTCCTGCTGACACCCCTTAGTGACACAGTGCCACTCTCAACAGCACACTTCTTGTCATTTGGGGGAAGGATGTGTGCCTGTCACTATCCAGTACACCATTTCTCTGAGCTTTTTGATGCTTTTGTCCTTATGTATAATAAAAGATTAGAGTGAACCATTGTTTTCTCCAAGCCTCAGAAGCCAACCCAGCAAGGTGTCAGCATTGTCCTCTAGGGTACTTGTCTGGGCAGAGCTCCTGTATCACAGGAGAGTGTTTCCATAGTAAGAAACCCTGACCGTATTCCAATTTATGCTGCATCCTCTTTGAGCCAAGACTCTCAGCATCCATCCTCGCAACACTCTTCATCCTCCTGCCAAAACATGTGGGCTCTCTGGGAGTCTCACTCCTTCCTTTAGCAAACCTGGCACCTTCCCATGTTGTGATATGAGGCTAGAGACTGGTCTGAGGGCCAGGAAAGGAGCGAGTATTTTAGGCAGAGTCCTCTACATTATCTTCAAACAAGACGGGAAATCTAGGCTTTTAGAGGAAGAAGTGGCCATTTCTGTAGGTCCAGAGTGTCAGGGGAATCTGAAGGAATTCAATGTTTTGAGTGCATCAGATAAAACATACCATCCTCAGTTTTAGGGTCCCATTCCCTCCCAAACAGATGAATGGAGCTGACTTGCCAAGGTTGAGAACCAGCCTTCTCTACAGCTCTGCTTCTCTTTTAATTAAGTCTGGGACTAATCTTAGACTTTTTCTGCCCTCCATCTGCAGAAGACAGGAGTCTTTTATATGCTGCAGTGAGGTCCTACAGTTTTCACATTTCACTATAAATTGCTGATTAATCACCTGCAGGCTTTCATTGGCTTACCCCAATATAATATCCAGTTGGTTCCACAGTCTTTATACTTACTACATCACTCGAACCTCTGAGGCACCTGACAGTGTATTTCTTTCCTCTCCCACTTCATTGCAATGAGAGTTTAAACTATTTCCCTTCAGCTGTGTCCCAGCGGCCAACATGATCCATTCTCCCCATGATGGGGTCTTCATTACTGGCCAGCTAGCTAGTGACTGATCCAGCTTGCTAAACCCATTTTAAATTATAATCCCTAGGCCCCTGACATCAACTGTACTAGCTTAGTTTCCTCAGGCAACAGGTTGAGTGGTGACCCCCTCCCCAAAAAGATATGTCTGCCCAGAACCTGTGAACATGAACTTATTTGGGAAAAAGGTCTTGCCAACATAGTTAAGGGTCTTTAGATAAGGCCATCATGGATTACCCACATGGGCCATAAATCCAATGATGAGTGTCCTTTTTAGATGGAGGCAGAGATTGTAGTGATGTGTCTACAAGCCAAGGAAAGCCAACGATTGCCAGAAAATTCCAGAAGCCAGAAAAGAGGCATGCACGGGACTCTGCCCCAGTCCTCCAGAAGGAACCAATCCTGTCAGCACCTTGATTTCAGATTTCTGGCCTCCCATACTGTGAGGGAATAAATTTCTGTTGTGATGTTTCAAGCTACTCAGTTTGTAGTCATTTGGTATTGCAGCCCCAGGAAATTAACACACCCAGAAAAACACCCCCTGACACAGAGATCTGCAGGCAGACAGAGGCAGGACTGGGCAGACAGACAAGGTGAACTCCAGTGCATTTGCAACATTGGCCTCAATTGATTCTGCAGGAAGCTTGAAGCTGATACTCCCTGCAAATATATCCTGAGTTGAGGAAAGGGCGGAACCTATGTTAACTTTTCATTCTCTGTATCACACACAGCAATCCTCATAGGGGGGCTGCATCATAATACAGCTCCTTTCATCCAAGGGCAATTCCAGGGTGTAGACTAAATTGTAAGCAGTTGACAGGCGGCATCCCTTGCAACTGGGAGATAAGGGTATCCATCCAAAGCAGGGAATGCAATGGCACTAACATACTAAGAGAAGCCTTGAAGAAGAAGAATTGCTAAAAAGGCTGCCAGCAACCTGAGAGGATGTGGTGACAGCACATGGACTGATTGCTCAGGGCAAACCTCAGCCATTCTCAGCAGTAGTGAGTACAGCAGTGGAGCCTCCTGTTCTACTGGCAGGAAGGGCCCAGAGACATCACCACAGGAGGCAATTTGCTCCTTTGTTATTATTAAGAAGCTTCTGCTGGTAAATAAGCCCATACTCAACATCTAGTCAGCAGAGAAATACAAAGTAAAACCACAGTGAGATACTGCTGCAAACCTGCAAGAATGGCTGAAACTAAAAAGACAGACAATGACAAGTGTTGGGGAAGATATAGAGAAATTGGGACCCTCCTACCCTACTAGTGGGGATACAAAATGGTAAGTTGCTTTGGAAACACTATTTGGCCTAAAGTTAACCAAATACTTACCAAAAATGCCAGCTATTTCCTTCTGAGATATTTACTGAAGAAAAAAGAAAATCTAGGCCCATGGAAAAATTGGTACACAAATATTCATATGGTCTTATTCATAATAGCCCTAAGCTGGAAACAGCTCCCATGTTTATTGACAGGTGAATGGATATACAAAGTTTGATACAGTCATACAATGAAATAATGTTCAATGATAAAAAGACACAAATTACTGATATATGCGCCTCAGGGTGGATATCAAAATCATTATGCTGAGTTGAAGAAATAAGACATGAAGGAATTGACATTGTGTGGTTGCATCTGTGCAAAACTCTAGAAAAGAGCAATCTAATCTCCAGGGATGAGCAGCAGATCAGTGGGCGAGGCTGGGGATGGAGGGAGATGTCCTGGGAAGGGTATGAGAAACTTTTAAGGGTGAGGAAAGGATTCTCTATGTTGATTGTGGCGGCAGTTACACAGGTGTATGTGTTTGTTAAAATTCTTCAAACTCTTCAAACTAGGAACATAAAATGGGTACAATAAAGTTGACTTTTTAAAAAAGCTAATGGCACTGAAACTTCTCTGCCTTATGTCCTGGAGAGGCCCAGAGCTGATGTGTGTCTGGGGGGGTAGAGGGAGGGTGAGATGACTGTTCCTTTCTTAGCTCACACAGTGATCCTTGCATTACACATCGAAGGCTTTCTCTTTGTTACCACAAAGCCAAAATGACAGGGCTGTCTGCTGTGATGATAATGACTCCCCAGACTGAAGGAGCCGCAGAAGGTCACACAAACGCTCAATTCCATTATCACCATGCATTTACCTAGGAGACCTCAGGGCCAGTATGATCATATTACTTTTTCCCATTGCATCTTTTCTTTTGGATTCATTCACTGAGACACCGAAAGGTCAAAGTCTTACTCAGAGTCGGTGACAGTGAGTCAACGGTCATCATCCCTCTGCTTCCCAGCCTGCAGTCTGAGCACTAACCCGCAGGTAGGCCTACTGAGTGGGAACATTATTTAAAATGCCTACCACCCTTCTCCCCCACTTTTTCTCTTCCTTTCTTTCTTATTCCAGCCCTATCACAAAACACCCAGGAATATCCTAAAATACATTTATTAAGAAAAAGTTAGCAAATACGTTTTCACGTAGTAAACTTAACTTGTTCAGGGGCTCACAAGTGTTGCTAAAGGTCTACATTTTACACATGTTTGAAATAAAGTTCTCCTGCAGAAAGAGACCAAACTTTCATATGAATGCACCCTAATAAAACTGACAAGGTGAAAAATGCCAGCAGAACCCAAGTGGCATCTTTGTTCAAGTAAACCTCTAAATTGCATCCGCTGGATAAGCAATCATGTAATTTTAGGGTTATTAGATAGAATTGATGATCAAAATATTGGGAGAAATGACCTAATTCCCTATGGAAGACATCAATTTAGCTGCCATTAATAGATAATTGCCTGTCTGAGTCCATTACATTGGTCACCGAACTTTGGAACATGCAGCAACTTGAGGCAGAAAAATCAAATCTTCTCGACCCAATTGTTGACCATGATAGTCCATGATAGTCCACAGAGAAACATATTTTCCAAAATACTGGTTTCTAGCTCTCATTATGTAGTTCCTTTATAATGATTCTTAGGTGAAGCCCCAAGAAATGTGTGTTTTTTAAGTGTCCTCCAAGGCTCTTCTGATGTGCAGATGTGGCCCTCTGTGGCTCTCTTCCTAAATGCTGTGCTCAAGGGTCTCTATAGAATGGTACACAAATGCTTCGGCTCTTGCACCCTTGTCCATGAAAACACACTTTCAATAAATAAGGTATATTTATTTAATTGTGAATTTATGTATAAATGCATCATATTTCAGAGGAATTTATGTTTAACCCCAGAAGAATTTACTCTCAGGAGCAAGCAAAAAATTCACCTCCTCTTAAGACTTGCGCAACTCCGTAAGAGGGAACAGGGCACCATGCTTACAGTCCCTGGCCAGGTCTGTATGTTTCTATGACGTAACGCATTGCTATCTTATACCCTGCTTCTCTGTCATCTTGATATGATACTAATTCCAAGTGGAATTATAATATTTCTATAGAAGTGAAAAAATAATCAAGGTAACTGGGAATTTTTAACCTTCCTACTCAAGAGATTTTTTTTTTTTTTCGTATTTTTGTAATTGAACCAGGGAACTATAAGAGATTAAAAGTATTTATTTTATTGCATTGCTTTAGTGACACATCCTTAAAGAAGCAAGAGGAGAGAGAAGCAGAAACCCAACCGCGGACGCTTGCCTCTGTGGATCGCTGGGAAGGTGCAGCTCCTCAGCCCGTCAGATTTGGAGTCTCACAGTATCTCTGAGGACCAGACAAGATCGAAAGGCATTTTCATCTGCATTTACAAAGGCTCCCAAGTATGTGCCCTTCTGACATGGCTCTCAGAATGAAGCAAGTGAACCAGCAAGAATGGACAGAATGCCTTAGATAACCCCTGATGCTCCTTCCCCACTGTAAAACTTCATCTGTAGGATTAAAGGGGAACAAGACTTGACCTCCCTTCCCCACCTCTCTGGGCAGAACGCCGAGTGCCTGGGAGGTCACGGTCAGGTTCAGGGGGCTTCTGTCATGTGGGGGCTGCCAGCATCTTTCCTGGAGAGACTCTCAAGAGTCAATGTAGGGTTCTCTGCCTCTGTTCTAAATTTCCTTTTGCTTTTTTTTTTTTTTCTATTATCAAAATACAATGGCATATTAAAAATTAAGCAGTATTGCTTTGCTACAGATTTCTGTTTTCCTTTAAATAGATTGGCAGGTACAAATGAGCCAGGGCTCCCTACTGCTCCCACCCAGGACAGATCACTACACCCTCTTCTTTCCTCTCCTCCTTTCTGGCTATCTGTCCTTCCCCTCTGCTCCAGCTATATCTAAATCTAATGTCTAAGTTTCTGGCTCGTCAGCCACTCTGTCTCTCTCAGGAACTCTTTTGGCTTCATTTGTTCTGTGTATCTCTGTTTCTCTCTTTCTCTGTCATCACGCTTTCTAAATGCCCCTCTGTTTCCCCAAATAAAAACAAAACAGGCAGGAAAACAATGAGCCACAGGAAGAATAAACCATTTGATCAGAGCCTTTGTGCTGCACAAATCTGGGGAAAAAAAATAATCTGGTCCATTCTGGTCAGGTCGGCATCCTTTGTCATGGGGAACCTTTGTGAGCAGCCTTGAAAGAGTTACTTCCTCTACACAATATTTGCATCTTTAATGCACAATGAAGGCAAGCTCTTGGCATCCATGCAAAGCAATCTGTACTGCGTGGAAGATATGGTCTTTAACCTCAGGTTGAACTAAGAAGCACTGGACATTTTAAGAGTTTGTTTTGACCTTTCAGGGTCATTCAGGATGGGACTCTGCCTGGCAGTTGTTAATGGCAGTTTGATTGGACTCCAATACTGTTTTTAAGTCTCTACTTAGAGCCCAGCCAAGTCAAACATATTTTCTTTTCATCTCTACTCTCAAGTCCAGCCTTCAGCCTCAGGTCATTCCTTGGTTCTTCCCTGGATGTTCTCCAATGAGTTGACAAATCCTGCAATCTTCATTAAAAATTACTTTTTAATTTCTTCTCGATAGTATCTCACAGTGTTTCCTCGAGATCAGCATTTTATGCTGTTTCTGCCCACACATTGAGTTGGACGTGGGAGCAGCAGTATAGAAAAAAGACCACAGAGCTGCCCAGAGTAGATGGAGCTGCAGACGAGGAGGATGGAAACGCAGATGCTGCTATTCCGGGCTGGCAGGAGGCTTTTCTTTTCTGCAAATGGTGTCCTGTCTTGGTTGTAAAATTCCTCTAGATCATTGTTGAAACATACGAAATACAGGCAATGAAACAGAAGAATATAATAATGGTGTGTAATCCACAAACTACAGACACTTCTCTGTTTTTTGTTTTCTTCTATTCTTTTAGATACACATATTTTTTAACAAACTTAATTGTATATTAAGGATGTTTTCTTGTGCAGTTGTTTCCCACATTTCTATTCCAGTCTTCCAATTATCACTTTATGTATTAGAACAATAATACTTCATTATTGTAAATTTTTAATACAATTAGAACTGCTAGGGTGAGTCAATCAATACTTGTTAATTGTCCATGTCTGCTTGACTATTGTTTATTTTTTTCTTTCTAGATGAATGTTTAGTTCACCTTGCTGGCATTTTTTGAATAGAATTTTATTAAACACAAAAGTTAATACATGAAATAAAAGAGAAAGCTGACATTTACAGTGTTGTCTCCTTTAATAGCATAACACGAACATCACTTGCTCATTGTATCTTGGTTTTGGTTGTCAATACAGTTTTATGGAGTTACTGACTCAAGCTTCAATTTTTTCAGAAAACATTTCAAGTTTTCTTTAGAGTTGTTGGTTTCATGCAAGTTGCATGTTGTGTGTGGGTCTGGGTTTACATCTTTCCAGTCTCTCTTATCCGTGGACACAAAGACCTGTCATCTTTTTTTAAATTGTGGTAAAATACACATCACAAGGTATTCACCATTTCAGCCATTTTAAGCCTACAATTCTGTAACTTTAAATACATTGACACTGTTGTACAACCATCACCAACATCCAACTCCAAAACTTCCTCATCTTTCTAAACTGAAGCTCTGTGTCCACTAAACACTAGACGATTGCCCTCTTTGTCCAGCCTCGCAGAACCACCATTATGCTTTCTGTGGCGGTGGATTTGAGTACTCCAGGCACCTCACACAAGTGGAATTACACAATATTTGTTCTTTTATGACTGGTTTATTTCACTCAACACAAGAGAGTTCAAGGGTTGCCCATGTTGTAGCAAGTACCCAAATTTCCTTCCTTTTTAAGGGTGAATGATATTTCATTTTGTGTATGTATCCAGTCTTCTAAATACCTGGATTGCTTCTGCATTTGGGCTGCTGTGAATAATTCTGACATGAACATGGGTGCACAGAAATATGCTCAAGTTTCTGCTGTCAGTTTTTTTGGGTATATACCCAGAAACGGAATTGCTGAACCATACGATAATTCTGTTTAATTATTATTATTATTTAATTGAGACAGAGTCTCACTCTGCTGCCCAGGCTAGAGTATTGTGGTATCAGCCAAGCCACAGCAACATTAAATTGCTGGGTTCAAGCGATCCTTCTGCTTCAGCCTCCAGAGAAGCTGAAACTATAGGCATCCACCACAATGCCCTGCTAATTTTTCTGTTTTTGGTAGAGACAGGGTGTTGCTCTTGCTCAGTCTAGTCTTGAACTCTAGCACTCAAGCAATTCTCCCTCCTTGATCCCCCAGAGTTCAAGGATTACAGGTACAAGCCACTGTGTCCAGCCTTATGTTTAATTTTTAGAGGTACTGCCATATCATTTTTCATAGTGGCTGTACCAGTTACATTTCTATCAGTGATGTACAACTTTTCCAATTTCTCTACATTTTTGTGAACACTTATATGTTTGTTTTTTTTGGGGGGGTGGGGTGATAATAGACCTCCTAACAAGTATGAAGTGATATCTCATTGTGGTTTTGATTTGCCATTCCCTAATGATTAGCCTTGAGCATAGTTTTATGTGTTTATTGGTTATTTTTACATCTTCTTTGGAAAAATGTCTATTTAAGTACTTTGCCCATTTTCTTTTTCTTTTAGTAGACTTTGTTTCTTAGGGAATTTTTAGGTTCATAGCCAAAAAGTGTAGAGTTCCCATAAACCCTCCCCACCTCAACATACACACCCAACGTCCCCCACTCAGTACCCTGCACCAGACTTATATAATGTAATAAATCCACATTGGCACACACCATTAGCACCCCCAAAGTCCATATTTACATTAGGGTTCACTCTTGGTGTTTTATGTTCTATGGCTTTTGACAAATGTAGGTACAATTATAGCATCATACAGAATGTGGTCATTGCCTGAAATATCCTTTGTGCTCTACCTGTTCATCCTTTCTTCCCCTTAGTCCTTAGAAATCACTAATATTTTCATTGTCTTCATAGTTAAGTTCTTTCCAGAATGTCATATAGTTGAAATAATACATTATGTAGACTTTTCAGATTGAATTCCTTAACTTACTAATTAGTATCCAACTTTCCTCCATGTCTTTTTATGGCTGGAAAAGCTCATTTGTTTTTAGCACTGAATAATGTTCCATTGTCTGGATGTATCATGGTGTATTTATCCCTTCACCTACTGAAGGACATCTTGGTTGCTCCCACGTTTGACAATTACGAATAAAGCTGCTATAAACATACATATGCAGGTTTTTATGTGGACATAAGTTTTCAACTCTTTTGGGTAAATGCCAGAGTCTGGTTGCTGGATCACGTGGTAGGAGCACATTTAATTTTGTAAGGGACTGACAAACTTTCTTCCAAAGTGGCTGTACCATTTTTCACCCCACCAACAATGAATGAGAGTTCACGTTGCTGCACGTCCCCACCAGCATCTGCTGCTGCTGTCAAGGTCCTGAGTTTTGGCCACTCTAACGGTTGTATTCTGGTATGTCCTTGTTGTTTTAGTTTGAGGTAGAGCATTTTTTTACATGTCTGTCATCTGTATATCTTCCTTCATGAAATGTCTTTCGGGTCTTTTGCACATTTTTTAAATCAGGTTGTTTGTTTTATTATTGCTGAGTTATATGAGTTATTTGTATATTTGGGGTAGCAATCCTTTATCATCTACATCTTTGGCAAATATTTTCTCCCAGCCTATGACTTATCTTCCCATTTTCTGGGCAGTTGTTTTTCATAGTATATTTTATAGAGTAGAAGTTTTTCTTTTTTTTTATTAAATCATAAATACATAGATCATGTATATATTAATGCATTTATGGGGTATAATGTGCTGATTTCATATAGAATTAGGAGCACTTACATCACACTGGTTAATATATACTTCAACTTCTTTTTTTTTTTGAAAGAAATTTATTTACTTTTATTTTTTATTTATTTTTTTATAAGTACTTTTTTTTTATTAAATCATAGCTGTGTACATTGATATGATCATGGGGCATCATACACTAGCTTCATAGACCATTTGACACATTTTCATCACACTGGTTAACATAGCCTTCCTGGCATTTTCTTAGTTACTGTGCCAAGACATTTACATTCCACATTTACTAAGTTTCGCATATACCCTTGTAAGATGCACCGCAGGTGAAATCCCACCAATCACCCTCCCTCCACCCATCTCCCCCCTGCCTCCGGTCCCTTTCCTCCAACATCTGTTTATAGATAAGACGAACTCTAACTATAAAGATACCAAACCCCGCCGGCCTTTGATCCCTCTAACACAGAGACTGTACCTTGCTATTGGATGATATCACCTAGACAGGTAACCCCCTCCTTCCCTAGTTTCTCCTTGTCCCCCTGGAGGTTTCTTGCCATATCCCACTTCTGAGGGGCAGCCACCTGCCTGTCCTTGGCAGTGCTCAGCTCCTGCTGGAAGGAACTTCCTTCTTTCCTCTCAAATCCCTGAACTTACCATATACATCTAACACATATGCACACCCACAAATACACACACTTATGTGAGTATATTATTTAAAAATAATAAACCAAGTAGGTTTTCTTCTGACTAGGCATGAAAAAAAATCTATACAAACGAGGTATTAGAAGTTGTTCCCTCATAGTGTGAAATTGTAATTTTCTTGCTGTTTTTATGTGAATGTTAAAGGCAGCATGATATAGTGAGACAGCAAAGGAGGTAAAGTCAGAAGTCTCGAGTTCCAGCCTTGACTATTTATGATCTGCACAATCTTAGACAAGTTGCTTAGTCTTTCTGAAGTTTAGTTTTAGAGCTGTAAGATAGTGGTGATACTACTTATAATTATTTTTATTGACCTAATGACAACACAGATGACAGAAAGGGCATAAAAATAGTGGGTGAACTTGAAAACACAGACCGAGGGGAACCCCTTTGAATTTTATGTTGTTTTTTTTTTTGTCAACTGAAGATAACAGTACTATCTTGTTCACATGGTTGACCTTAGGATCTTAGGATCAAAAGAAGTCTCCTTTAAATGTTTCTAATGCACAGACATGGATATATATATGTGTGTCCATAGTAGAATGCAGAACAGGTACAGTCCAGCATTTACAGATGTCATGAGTAATGTGAGCATATTAAAAGCATGATGGCGAAGAGTGGGTGATATTCAGTTATTAAAATCCGTTAGGTATTTATGCATGAGTCTACACTTCGACATTTGAAAAGTGTGAAATATCAGAAGGGGATAGGCTCAAGAATAAAAATGCCTCCAAATGGTCAAAGTAGTTCTAGTATGTTCCTTTATCATGATTTACATAGATGGAGTCTCATGTGTATTGTACTACAGAAATACTACTCAAGTGCAGAGATGGATTAAAAAAAAAAAGCCAAACGAATCTTGGTTTTTATTTAATTTCCAAATAGTGGATTATATCAATGAAGTCTGGTATCTAATCAAAAGCTACAAATAAAGGAAGCAGATTACAGCTACAAATTACCAGACTACAGCTCCGTGGTTTCAGCATGATGCTGAATGCTTTTATTCATGTTAGATGGTAAACCCAGTCTTCCTAACATAAAAAAAATCAAAGGCTGTCCTTGAATGAAAACAACAGGTGACTTAGCTTTCCTGAAACTGTTCATGTGAGAACAGTTTTTCTCTTTTCACAAGACTAGCATGGCAAAGTGGGATCAGAGTGGACAGTGAACTGTGGGCATTTGCTCCTTGTGAGCTGTGCAGAATATTGCTAATGGCAGCTGTGAGGAAATATATGTGGTTGGTCTGCTGCACTACATCAGGATGTGACAGCAAAGACAGTGCAGCGAAAATGAAGAGAAGTCAACGGATACATCTCCTTGGAGGATGTGCTCAGCACGAAATGCCTATGATGCAAAATGAAGTCGTATGAAGAGAAGGTGACCTGGACAATGTACAGGATAAAAAATGTAGAGGGGGTGGTCCTCAAACTGTCAATGTTCCTTTCTGTGATGAGTGGTGTAGAAGCATGGAGTGATCAAATGTACCAAAGAGAACAAATTGAGAAACAGGAGCAAGAGGATTATTTAATTATCTCCTTACATGACATAGATAAGATGTCTCGAAGTTTGGGAGAAGAAAGCAGGATATCGCTGTGTCAATTGAAAAACAGGAAGGAAGAATGGGAGATTGGAAAGAAGGGAGAAAGGAAGGGAGGTAAGAAGGGTGGAAGGGAAGAGGTAAAGGAGGAAAACAAATAACAAATGAAAAGAAAGTCAAGGAATTGTGGTGATTGAGAAGCAAATCTACCCAAACATTATGTATTAGATTTTCTTAACATAAGGAAAAATTATTTCTTAAACTATTAGCATAGGTGTAAAATACTCTCTCTCCCTCTTTGGAAAAAAATATATTTAAACAAAATATATATATATATACCTACGTGTGTGTGTGTGTGTGTATATATTATATATTTTTAAAGTATAGTGTTTGAATATTTGGGTTCATCCTTTCCTAAATGTTCTCAGGCTAGATTGCTTGGATTGGGCACTAGATTTACAATTACAACCAAAGGGTGACTAGTTGCCCCACCACATAGGTAATAGACTTACTGCACAGTAGCCAAAAGAATAATATTAAGTAATGTACTTGACTTTGCTAGGCTTTAGTTTCCTCTTGTATAGAAAGAAGATTATAATGCACAAATGGTTATTGTGAGGAGTTGGTGAAGCAATGCCTGCAAAATGTTCACATAAATTAAAAGCTCGATTTTGCTTAATAATAATAAAACAATGGTACAGAGGACAAGATGAATAGATGCAGTCGAGGAGTGCCTAGCCATCATAGCAAAGAGTACACAACTGATAGGATTCACACTGATGTTTACTTAAGAAGGAATTAAGTTAGATTCGCTTCACTTTTAGGAAATGTTTGTAGTAATCTGGATTCTCTTTCTGCTAATGTGAAAACAGTTTAAATTTTAATTCATGTGGAATTTTAGGAAAATATAATGTGTGGGTAAATGAAATATTTGGAAGAATAGGTAAATTTTGGAATTGAATCTATCACATTAAAGGTAGGAAACAAGAATGTAGAAAGATGCTCCCTTTTTTTTTTTTCATTGCTATATTGGTTGGTGCTGAAAGGACTTTTCATGAGTTTAGGAACATGTAGTAAAGGAATTCTGGGACAATTTGTGAATTTAGATGTTGTATTTTAGAAAAAAAATTTCTGGCAGCCTTTTGGAACATCTTGTTTTTTGTTCTACTAAACTTGTATTAAAGAATATTTCTTTGAGAAAAGGAACAATTTCTAGAAAATATTTCTGAAGTTTAAACATGATAACAGATGGTAGTTCAAGTCTTCTGTCAATTACATATGTGATAGAATTCCAAATTTAGATTTATTACATAGCTACAGTTTTTGACAGTTTGTGAAATTCTGGTCTAATCAAAGGATTATTCGTCCCCTCATAGGCATTTATATGTACCTTTGGAGGACATTTCAGGTGGCCTAGGTTACTGTCCTTCCCCTTCAAAGATGACGTTAGTAATGAGTACAAATCAACATGGACCGATAATCTTTTCCGCCCTCTGTATGAAAAAGCATATTGATATTGGCTGGTTTGTGGCTATAACAAGCGACCCTGTTATTATGTGAATTATTACCTCTTGGTTTTTTGATTATTCCTATTTCTTCACTCAAATGAGAAAATTCATTGTGAAATCTTGGCTTGCTTCTTGCTGTAGCTGTTCTCTAGCCACCTAGAGTGGTATCTTGTTTGAACTGTGTGTTCAGAATAGTTCCATAGGCTGTTCTGGTATTACACACCTGCTGCCCTGGTACCCTGTGGCCATATTTTTTTCTCTCTCTTTGCTTGTAAATTTAGACTGTGCTTAAAAACCTGAGGACCCACCTCATGTCCTTAGCACCTGCTGTCCCAGACGCCCTGTATACTGTCCCCTGGCTTTCCATCTGCCTGCTTACCCAACCCACCTCAGAGAGGTGTTCCCTGATGTTTACATCAGTGGTTCCCACGGAAATATTTCCATTGGCTTCCTTTATTTCCTCATTTAGTACTGTGTTTTTTATGGCATTTATCATAATTTATAATTGTCTATTGTATATTTTACTTGTTTCTCTGTCTCTATACTTATGAAGGTAGGTACCATATGTGCTTGGAACATTTTTAAGTAATACGTATTATTATATATATTTATTTTCTAAAACCCAAAATCATAAGATATTTATAAAGGTCAAAAAAGTTAACATTGATACAATATTAATGGTTAATCCCTAGACTGCATACACATTTTTTTTTTGGCCAGGGCTGGGTTTGAACCCACCACCTCCGGTATATGGGGCCAGTGCCCTACTCCTTGAGGCACAGGCACCACCCTGCATACACATTTTTATAACGTTAATGATTGTCACATTTTGATAATGTTGATGATTGTCTTTTTGTACTATTGTTGATTTAATGCCTATTTTATCTGGTAAGAGAATAGCTGTTCCTGCTCACTTTTGGTTTTCATCCACGTGGAATATTTTCTTACATTTCTTTACCTTGAGTCTACAAGTATCCTTGCAAGTTAGATGGGTTTCCTGGACACAGTAGATAGTTGGGGTGTGTTTTTCACCCATTCAGTCAGTCTCTGTGTGTTAAATGTAGCACTTACATTCAATGTTAGTCTCAATATATGAAATACTATTTAGTTCATCATGTTGAATATCTAGTTTCTTTGCTTTCTCCCTTGTGTTACAGTTTTATAAGAACTGTGAGCTTTAACTTGTGGGTATTTTTAAATTGGTGGGTACACACACAATATTATTCTTTTTTATGTACATGTTTAATCATTTTCTTTATGGTAGGTGTAGGGGTGATGAATTAATCTTAGTTTTGCAGGTTATAAAATTCCTGGCTTGCAGTATTCTGTTTAAGAAGACGAAAAATGGAACCCCAGTCCTGTCTGGCTTGAAAGGTCTCTGCTAAGTGGGCTTCTATTAGTCTGGTGGATTTTTCTTTGTAAGTAACTTGTTGGTTTCATCTTGCAGCTTGTAGGATTTTCTTCTTCACTTAAACTTTGGTTGCAGGCTGATAAATATATGTTGTTATGATATCCCACTTATAATGAATCTTTTAGGTGTTTTGGGATCATCTTTTATCTGGATTTCCAAACCTCTAGTGATACCAGGGAAGTTTTCCTCTGAGTCTTTCAAATAGGTTTTCCATGCTTATTGTTTTTTCCTTCTCCCTTAGAGACACCTATAATTCTCATATTTCTCACAATGATTACCGTATATACTTGAGTATAAGCCGAGTTTTTTTCGGCACAAAATTTGTGCCAAAAAACCCGAACTCGGCACAAATTTTGTGCCGAAAAAACTCGGCTTATACTCGAGTATATAGGTATTCATTTTTCTTTTTTCTACATTTTTTATTGACTGGGATGCTTCAAAATCTTCTTTCTTCTCATGTGTTGTTAAAACTTTGTGATGTGTCTCTGACAAAGTTTTAGTAACCAGAATCCACAGAGAACTCAAATGCATTAGCAAGACTTCTACTTTTTCTTTAAAATAAATTTTAGAATTCTCTTATTTGAAACAATTGACTTGTTTGTATTAATAAAAGCAATTAGATTCTATAAAGACACATAATCTTGTGGCTAACCTTAA
This sequence comes from Loris lydekkerianus, assembly GCA_963574355.1. NCBI lineage: Eukaryota > Metazoa > Chordata > Mammalia > Primates > Lorisidae > Loris > Loris lydekkerianus. The sequence continues at coordinate 45,203 of CAUYPK010064966.1, forward strand.
AAAATTTCTGATAAAATTGGAGAATGACTATCTGATCTAATACAAAGATTAAAAACTCATGGAACACTGCCTCAATGGCACTCTAATAAAGGGGAGTTGCCTTGACTAGAGATGGTTAAATTTCTGTGCTTTCACCTCAGCAGTCTAAGTTTGATTCATTCACAGGAAATGAGCCTGTTCTGGTTTGATATTTGTAACTTGTATCATTCATTCATTCTCATCTTCAACACAAGCTTTTTCTGTGGAGACATTTGGGGCATTTAGACATTTATGTTTAAATAGTCAGCTAATAAGCTGGGTCTCTAAAACATATGATTGGACAAAATTGTGGTTACACCTCATTTATGGCTATTTGAAACTTTTCTTTCTTTGAGCTATTTTTGTGGCTTTTCTAAATCTTGTAAAAACTGTTCTCCACCTCTTTAAATATACCTTTTCAGATTGTATATGAAACCAGCACATTGTACCCCTTGATTGCACTAATGTACACAGCTATGATTTAACAATAAAAATAAATAATTAAAAAAAACCCTAAAGTTATTATAGGTTTTCAAACAATAAGTGAGAAGGCTATGGAAACGTTGTCCAAGTTTTAATTTATAATAAACCAAATATCAATCTCTATAACCCATGTAAATGAGAAGCACTTGTTTCTCTTTCAAGAGGAAAATGTTTTTGTCCCCATATAAAAAAAAAAAAATGCACTCAGATTTATCCGCAGCCCTGATTGGTCCATTTTCCCCTATCTCTGACCTCATAGAGACCCATTGAGGCCAAAAACCTCAATGTTTTTGCGCCCATGTAAGTAATAAAACTCCACCCAGTGTAATCCCCAGCCCTGATTGGTCCATTTCGCCCTGCTTCTGACCTCATAGTGAGCCATTGAGGCCAAAACCTATATAAGCCCCTGTCTGGGTCTGGGTCTTTGGTCGTTACAGCCCAGGAAGGAAGCTCTTTTGGTGACCTGCAGACTTGACCTCAGATAGTGTGTTTTTTTAGCAATATGTGTGATTCTGAACTAAATTTTTCTAAATGAAGAAGGCAGGGATATATGACTATACATTATTTTATTCATTTTTATTGCATTCTGGGAAAGAATAAAAATGAGGTGTAACTGGTAAGTGATTGCCAGGAGTTGGGATAGTTAAATGTAGTTGACTAATAGCAGAGGCACAGAGATCTTTTAGGTTGATGGTACTGTTCTTTATTACATACTAATGGTACATATGTAACTTCATGTCTTTGCCAAACTCATAAACGTATTAACCATAATTGATCAGTTTACCTCTGATAAACAAACAAACAAATTCTGGGGGAGTCTAGGATTGACAACAGAGTATGATACATCTCTAACTATATTTTCAGTGCATGACCCAGATTCCCAACAAAGAAGTAGAACAAAAAGAAAAAAATTACCCATAAAATTTTTGCCAATTTTATTTTGGCTGAAATAGGTAAGACTGGAGACATAGAAGAACTACACAAAAATATTTTACCCTAGTTAGAAAATTTGTTTCTCACAGGGGTATGGTTAAGTATTTCTGGAATCACTTCACATATATATTATAGTTACATACACAGTACATATGTTTTTTTAAAATGATCCAATATTTTCACTGTCAGAGAAAGATGCTACAAATAAACAATGGAATAAGACTAGAATAAATCCTGTGTTGCTCTATTTGTCTATAATTTTATGAATTCATATTTATATATACATATATTTAAAATGAAAAATAGTTGACCAAATACATTTCTTTATAAGAGATCTCAATTAATGAATAGTTAATTTCCAGAACTATGTTTAATATAAATGGTGATAGAGAGCAACCTTGCCCAGTTTCAGTTCTAAGCTGCAATCTTTCCAATATTTTTTTCCTGTTCAGTATTATGATGGCCATGGATTTTATAATTTTGTCTTTACATAATTTCAGTTCTAAGCTGCAATCTTTCCAATATTTTTTTCCTGTTCAGTACTATGTTGGCCATGGATTTTATGTTTTTATTTGCATTTCTCTGATGATTAGGGATGAAGAACATTTTGTCATGGTTGCTGGCCATTCATCTGCCATCTTCAGAAAAGTTTCTATTTGAGTCACTTGCCCACTTATAAAGGGGGTTGTTTGACCTTTTCTTATTGATTAATTTGAGTTCTCTGTAGATTCAAATTATCAGCCCTTTGTCATAGCATCCAAATATCCTCTCCCATTCTGAAGATTTTCTGTTTGCTTTTGTTTTAAAAAAGATTTTTAACTTAATCATACATCATTTATTTATTTTTGGTGTTACTTCAATTACTAAGAAGGTCTTCTTCATAACATCTTTTCCCAGACAATAGTTTTCTTTTTGTTGTTCTTTCCTGGATTTGGTATCAGGGTGACACTGGCTTCATAGAATGAGTTAGGGATGATTTCTTTTTTCTCAGTGATACAGAATAACTTATTTAATGTAGGGACCAGTTATTTGTAAGTTTGATAGAATTCTGGTGTGAATTCATCTGGTCTATGACTTTATTTTTGTTGCAAGGTTTTTTTGTTTTTTTTAAATTGCTGCTTCAATATTGGTATTTAATATTATACTGTTCAGGAGTTCCAATTTTTTCCTAATTGACACTAGGGAGGTTGTATGTTTATAAGAATTCATCCATTTCCTCCACATTTTTACATTTATGAGCATATATATATTGTTATAGTATCCAGAGGTGATATTTGCATTTCAATAATACTAGTTCTAATTTCTCCTTTTAAATTTCTGATTGAGGTTATTAGAGTCTTTCATTTCTGTTTCTGGTTAATCTAAATATACTACCTTTTTCTGACATGATTAATAGAGAACAGACATTTATTCTATCTATCACTAATCGCATATAGCGGCCAGACTATGAACTTTTTATTTCACTCAATAATATTATAGGAGTTACTAAACACCAATTTATAAATATTTTTTTTTGCCTCACCTGAGGTGCTTTTTTTCCTCTTTATTATTTATCAGTTTAAGTCAAAAAGAAGGAAAATATAAGAATTGCACTGTAATAGAGACTTTCAAAATGACTCTTAAAAACACTTATACTTTTCAAATATGCCTTTAATTGTTTTGTAATCTTTAGTTATTTATCCTTCAATGGCTTTATAGCCAATATCTTGAAAGGAAGGATGTTTTAGTGCCTAGAGACTGAAGTGGCTCTTGAGAATTGTGAAATAAGTATTCTGCTTTAGGAGGAATTAATTTACATGCAGTTTGAATATATTATTAGTTTTAATGCGTATCATTATGCTAACATGGTACCCACAGTATTTATTTTTCAAGAGTTTGGGATGAATATCAGTAAATGACAAAGAGGAGAACCATTTATGTACCATAGTAACAAACAGAACCTCATGTTTTAGGTACTTTCTTAACAATGAAATAAACAGTTTATTGCAAACACTTTCATTTCAAGCTGGTGATTGCCCTTTGTTTATAAGTAAATGAAAGCCATTTTACATAGTTCACACATCTGAGTCCTTTATGCACATCGTGATCTATATATATACAAACTCATCAACTCTATACCTACTCCCCTTCACCTTGTAACAGTCAGACCAAAGAAAGATGAAATAAAGGAAAAAATTACCAAGCACTTATTCCCTTTAATTTGATAGTTGTAATGTGATTTTTTTTTCCAAATAAACCTGGTATAAAATACATATTTTAAAAGTTTAATTCCTGTTGAATCTGAAACATAGTACAAAAAGCATTCACATGTTAAGTTAATCATTATTCTATGATGTATTCTTGAAGCACAGTGGTTGTGCTCTTTAGAGAACAGCAAAAACTCACTCCACTGCTGAAATTGGAGGAAAGATTTGGAAAAATATCTCCAGAATATTGAACTTTAGTATCAGTTTATATAGAAATATGATAAGAGAGAAGAATAGGGAAGAATTTAGTAGCTTCAAAACTATTTGAAATAAGCGTGAGTTATTAGTTCAGTAACATAAATGTGTTGATATTTTTGTGCATTTTCTGGAAAAAATCACAAAGTCTGAGGAAATACAAATTTATTAATATCTGGAATTACAACTTAAAATGTATGTAAACATACTGGGGCATAATCTGGCAGGAACTGGGACAGAGAAGGGTTGCCAACCTAAGCTATATAAGACAATTTGGAAACAATTGAACGGGAAAAGAAATTTAAAAAATTTTGTTTCCACTTATTTGAAAAACTGTCATTTTGAATGGGAGTTGCTAAGGACTAATTTAGCAAGTACTTATTGAATGCCTACTATGTTTTGTGTTAGATGCTGTGAATACAATGTGGAAGCAAGCAGATGTGGTTGCTGCCTTAATGGAGCATGTCACAAGCAAGCAATCAACCAACTTGAAAAAAAATAAATTAGAACATTTGAGACATGTATTATAAATAAAATAAAATAAAATAAAATAAAAAGTTGTAGAAAATGTCAGTAGGACAGACAGTAGAACAGGTGGTACCTGTAGGAGGTGCTATTTAAAATGTATTACAACCTCCTAAGATAATAAATTGGGAACCAGTTTTGGAAATAGCACAGAGGTGCTTCTTTTCAACAAGATCCAAGTTTTCAAAGAGAATATAGCAGGTTATTCCACAATACAATAATGCAGATTGATTAAATAGTTTAAACACAGATTGAGTAAATAAAGAGAGTAACAAAAAAATTTTATTCAAGTATTAGATAAAAATAAGAAGTAAAACGAAGGAATAATAAGTCATGCAGTCCTGACACTATTTCATCAGTGAAAGCGCTTTATTAAGTCAGAAGTTGGAACTGATCTTTTTTTATTAATAGAGTACCACATAATAGTTTTGGTAAAATTTTCAAAACAATTAAATATATTTTAGTGGCAAATACAATAGAAAGTATTAAAAAAAACTATGTGTGCTTATCAATAAAGTACATGGAAAAGATAGTCTTCACTAAAGATCATTTAAATTTATACTTTTAAATTTAAATTAATTTTACCAATTATCTTTATAATCCACACAAAATAATTGATTTATTAGTCTGAAGCTATAAACTAAGGCTTAGGAAATACTTGTGACTAAATTGGAAAACTGAGTTAATTGAGTGTTTATTTCATAATCCCCATTAAAATCTATGATACAAAGCATGCAAAACAGAATAAGAAAATTGTTGAGCTTTACTGTAATTACTGATTACACCTTTTTTTGCACCCTCTATTGATGTGTTGAGGTCAGAATATGATTGGATCTGGTTTAGTATAGGTTTTTGTAATTAAATTAGGTACCTAAGGTTTACATAACTCAAGCTTTCTTTGAGTACGAGGGTATGACTGCCAATTTTCTTATTCATCTCTTTGCATATTTTTCTTGGATTCCATAATGAAAATTTTTTTCTACATGTCCCTTAATTATGGAAGTTTCTCAATATTGTATCTTTGTAACACTCTTATTCAATACTGACAAGGCCCAAATATTCAATATGCATTATATCTCATAAGAATACTAATGAGTCAACATCTATATGCATCATTTCTGACCTTTGTTCAGGTCTAAATGAACAAATCCTAAAAGGACATCATCAACAGGTACTGACAATTTGGTACAGTTAAACTCTTTTTAAGTTTCTAATGCTTCAGTGTATACATATGTGCACATACACACACAGAGAAAAATGTTACTTTGCTTTACTTTATTTTCAGTTATAACCATCAATACATTCTTTCAAACTGAAATTGTAGTTATCTTTCTATAGTCTTACATCTTTTTTCCCAACCTTCCTCATACACAGATGTGCACACATACATACTAAACAAACAAAAAGAACTATTGTTATTAACTACTATACTAAATATCTCTTACATAAGATTTTGTTAGTTATAATGAAAACTAAAATTTCAACTTCTGTCTTCTATCTGTATAAAAGTATGAAATGCATCACTATTAATTAGAGCTATTGTACTCTGTTAGAAAACATGAGAACTTAATCCTAACTGTACATATGTATTTTTAACTGTACATTAACCAACATCTCTTGACAGTCCCCCACCTACACACCCTTCTAAGCCTCTGATATACTACTCTCTGTCACCACAGGATCAATGTTTTTATCTCCACATATGAGTGGCAACATGTGATATTTATCTTTCTGTTCCTGGGTTATTTCACTTAACACAATAACCTGTGCAGAAGCTTTTTTAGCTTGATCAAATCCTAGTAATTTATTTTGGGTGTTGCTTCAATTGCCATGTCTGAGGGAGGGCTTCCTCATAAAATATTTACCTAGGCCAATGTCAAGAATTTTCCCTGTACTCTCTTCTAATATTTTTATAGTTTCATGTCTTAAATTTAATTCCTTTATTCAGTGAGAATCAACTTTTTTTTTTTTTTTTTTGAGACAGAGTCTCACTTTGTCACTCTGGGTAGAGTGCTGAGGTATCATAGCTCACAGCAACCTCAAACTATTGGACTCAAGCAACTCTCTTGCCTCAACCTCCCAAGTAGCTGGGACTACAGGCACCCACCACAACACCTGGCTCTTTTTAGAGATGGGGTCATGCTCTTGCTCGGGCTAATTTCAAACTTGTGAGCTCAGGCAATTCACCTCCTTTGGTCTCCCAGAGTGCTAGGAATACAGGCATGAGCCACTGCACCCAGGCAGAGAATCAATTTTTATTAGTGATGAGAGGTGTGGGTCCAGGTTCAATCTTCTACAGGTCACTAATGGTATTTGCACAAAAATAGAGATGTAGACATTTGAAATAGAATAGAGAATCTAGAAATAACCCCAGCCACATACCATGATTTATCTTTGCTAAGCCTAACAAAAACATGTATTAGGGAAAAGAATTTCAATGTTCTTTCTTAACTATTCTATTCAAAGTATGATCATCCACTAGCTATTTTGCTCTTCTTCCTGGGGAGTCTAGTGCCTCATGTCACTAGTCAACTACTTTGAAGCCCTCTATTATAATAATTTTAATTGGACTCCCTGCTATATTTCCTTTGCCCACAACTCTACTTAACACTAATTAACACTTCCTATATTAAGTGTATAAACTTGTCTAATATGTAAGAGTTGAAACATGTTGCCCCTAGGATAAAAATATTGTATATATTATTATATATTTTTGAAAGATAAGGTAAAATATGAATAATACTACCCAAGTCTTTGATCTCGGAGTAAATAAAAATACATATAGTATATTAATATGTGTAAAAATATAATATATTAGTATTTAAATATAGTATATTTATACTATGTATTTTATATATTTTATTTATTATAATATACTATTATATTATCTGTTATATATTAGAATAGAATCACTGTAAGTTGACCCCCCAAGGGACAGTAACAAACTGGTCAACATAAGGAGATGGTTACCACAAGGAACTAGGTCTACGGTAATGATACTACATGTGGTGCATGTTTGTTCTTTAAAAAATTAGTACCACTTAAGGAGGTGATAAACGTAAGGAAGTGGTCATCTTTGGAGTTTCTACAGTATATAAAAAATTATAATTATAAATTACTTTTAAAGCTCAGAATTAGTCTGAATAATCAATCTGGATTTTTCCTTGGCCACCTAAATTTTACCTTTTAATCTGTAACACTAGGAGTTCTAATTTACAGTGCAAGCAATAAAAGTTTGAACATTATTGTATTACTAAAACTTATGTTATCATTCTGTACTGAAGAAAAAAGTATTTTCTGAAGTCATTACTAAGCACTTATTCATAGGAAGAATTTGCTTCTTAAATGTTATAATGTTTAACACATTGATTGCCACACTAGGAAAAGTGTATTTCTGTGGAGCTATAGTGTTTTATTATAAAAATGAAATATATTTTGATAACAAAATAGTTCTTGTAATTTGTTTATGTTATGGGGCTACAGTGTTTTATTACAAAAATAGAATACATAGTGAAAACAAAATAGTTCTTGTAATTTGTTTATGTTATATGTGATTCACATGGTGCTAGAATAAAGTTTTATACTCTATCCAGGGGTGTCGAACAAGTTCGACTACGCGCTCGGAGATCGCTCCTCAGAGGTCCCTCCTCAGAAGCAGCATAACAAAATCCAAAGTTGGCAAAGAGCCACAGTATACAAAATAATGGTAAGAGGCAAAGAGCCGAAGTTCATTTTGGCCGGGAGCCGCATGAGGCTCTAGCCGTGTGTTCGCCACCCCTGCTCTAGGTATTTCTGTGAGAATATTTTTGGATGAGATTAAGGTTTAAATTGGTAGACTGAGTAAAGTAGATTTCTCTGCCTACTGTGGGTGGGCCTCATCCCGTCAGCTGAAGGCCGGAATAGAA
>CAUYPK010064967.1:0-22835 GCA_963574355.1 Loris lydekkerianus
TTTAAAAAATTATTATTATTTTATTTGTGCAAATTTGTTAAAAATTTTAACAATTTTTTTCATTTGTATTAATTCAAATATTTTTAGTCACAGGCTTTATTGTTTTTTAAAAAAAAAAAAAAAAAAAAAAAAAAAAAGCACACACTATCCATTTGCTGTCTCTAAGAGACACACCTAGCCTTGAGGAACAAATCAACACTCAAGGAAAGTTAAGGAATCCAAGCAAATGGATTTCAGAAGAAAGGAGGGGGTTGCAGTCTTGTTTTCAGATATAAGCAGATTTAACGCAACTAAAATTAAGAAAGACAAAGATGGACACTTTATACTGGTCAAAGGAACAATACAGCAAAAAGACATTTCAATTTTAAATAATTATGTAACCAACTTAAATGATCCCAGACTTGTGAAACAGACCTTGATGGGTCTGAGCAATAGGATTTCTCATAACACCATAATATCCAGGGGCTGTAATACCTCTCTGACAGAACTAGACAAAATAAAATCTAAACAAATATAGAAAGGACTTAAATGTGACCCTACAACAAAAAGGATTAATAGACATATACATAACACACCATCCCAAAGCCAAAGAATAAACATTTTTCTCATCAGCACATGGTACATACTCCAAAATAGAACACATCCCAGGATACAAATCAAACTTCAGCAAAATTAAAAGAATAGAAATTATACCTTGTATCTTCTCAGAACACAAGGCAATAAAGGTGGAACTCAACTCCAACACAAACATTCATCCCCACACAATGTCTTGGATATTAACCATCCTTATGCTGAATGATAGTTGGGTTCATGAAGAGATAAAAGGGGAAATCTTTCAATTTCTCAAACATAACATCAATGAAGACACAAGTTACCAAAACCTGTGGGATATAGCAAAATATTACTACAGGAATTAACATACTGAAAGGATGATTTTTTTTTTTTTTTTAAGATAGAAGACAGCATACTGAAAGCTGTAGGGGATATTGCGGAGAAGCTGCAGAGAATGAGGACATGAATTACATGGTTCTCAGAGGAAATGGAAGAGGAAGGATTCATAGCTTTTGGGGTGGAAATATTAGGCACTGGTGGCAATCAGATCACCTACAGCTTTCTAACAGGACAAAGAAAGGAAAATTATTATATAAGTCTAAACGGATTATTTCTATTTCGAAGTACTAGACCAGGTGATCTGAAATTGAATAGAGCACAGGAGAAGGATGAGGAGGAGCACTAGGAAGAATAGGAAAGCAGGCAGAGAAAGACAATGTTTAGGACAGATGCAAGGTAGGCTTAAATTAGCAGTGTTGAGGGTGTAGTTTGATTCATTCAGGATGTCAAGAAACATATACATATTATAAAAGAGAAGAAAATGGTGAAAATTGTATGTTCTGTTTCCTGAATTACATTAAACAGAAATACCAATTTTCATGTAAAGCATTCTTTTTTAAAGTAACAGAATAACTTTATGCTTTGATTACAAAAAATATAACAATAAAATTTATACATGTCAGTTATTAAAATTAGATTCAGTTTAAACAGGTTGAATTTACAAATTAATTTTCAGGACAGCTATATTGCTGTTTAATACTGTTATATTTCTCACAGTTCATATGAAATTAGAGTGAATAAAACATAGTAGGCAGCATTTTTTTTAAGTTAAAGTGTTTATATAATGCCCCCCTGTATCTGAATCAACCAGCACGTACCTCACTTTTACTTGGCATATAATACTCACTTGGGCAATAATTTATTATACATTCTCATTAAATTACTCTATTTTTTCTTTTTAGAAAGAGAATGCAGGCTTCCTACAATAGATTCACGCTTAGTTCCTAATCCCAAGCTAGACAATTACAAAATTGGAAATGTGTTGAAATTCTCCTGCAAACCAGGATTTATAAGAGTTGGACCAGATTCAGTTCAGTGCTACCACTTTGAATGGTCACCTAACATCCCAACATGTAAAGGTGAATATTTATCTTTAAATTGCTGAAATAAGAATTAGAATACTAACATTGTTTCTTCTTTTAATTTTCTATGGGCTTCCAGTGTCTATAATATCATGCATTAGTTAGAGACATACCTATTAAAGACATGTTTTGGGGGAGCAGATACCTCACATTTTCTTATTTAAGTTAATCTTCAATTGTTTCTTTAAAAATATATTGGAAGTATTCATAGCTAAATACATGCTGGCTGTCTTAGTCTGTTTTGTGTTACTATAAGGGAATATTTGAGGTTGGATAATTTATAAAAATTTTTCATTTGGCTCATGATTCCAATAACTGTAGAGTTCAAGATTGGGCATCTATATCTAAGCCTCAGACTGGTTCCACTCCTGGTGAAAAGGGAGGGAAGCTGCTGTGTGTAGGGATCACATGATGAGAGGAAGCAGGGGTGGGGTGTGGAGGGGCTAGCCAGGCTTTTGTAATTAGTTCATGGGAACTAATAGAGTGAAAACTCACTCTAAGGGAGGGCATTAATCTATTCATGAGAGATACACTCTTATTCCCAAACATCTCACATTAGCCCTCACCTCTATCACTGGGGATCAAATTTCGGCAGGAGATTTGGAGGGAACAAACCTCAAAACAATAGCTGTGGCTTAATTTGAAAGGACTTCTTTTGTTACTTTTCATTTTGCCTACAATGCCACCATTACTTACTGCACATTGAATATAGCCTGGGCTTTACTCAAGTAAATTCATTTCCACTTATCTCATGTTGATCAAATGCTTGTCTTAGGGGTTGTACATTTTCAAAAAGTTATGATAGAATGTTTCCATGTATTATGAAAATTAACATAACTTTTGTAAGCATATTTGCTAGTCTGAGTATATGTATCTTGAAATATCAGACTACTGAACATGTTCAAAAATTTTAATTATGCTCCTAATTTTAAATATGCTATTTCTATTTCTATATGAGCTCTAAATCTGGTACAAACATTTCTTTTATTATTTAGGAATGCTATTATCACTTATAGAATGAAAAACAAATAAATAAGAAAATCTCTCCATTTCACTGGGTTTTTAAATTACAAAATAGACAATTTAACCATTATTTACACAGTATTTCTACTGTAGAGCAAGTACTATCCTGTGGTCCACCCCCTCAACTCAACAATGGAGAAGTTAAGGGAACAAAGAAAACAGAATATGGACACAGTGAAGTCGTGGAATATGATTGCAATCCTAGATTTATGATGAAGGGGATAAGTAAAATTCAATGTGTTGATGGAGACTGGACGACCTTGCCAATATGTGTTGGTAATGTATAAAAATATTAATGTTTAAACTTCAATTAACACTTTTTTGTATTTATATAAACATGTGAATTATGTTTCAACATATTTTTGGCATTCATATAGTGGAAGAGAGTACATGTGGAGATATACCTGAACTTGACAATGGTTATGTCCAGCCTTCTTCCCCTCCCTATTACCATGGATATTCAGTGGAATTCAATTGCACAGAAACATTTACAATGGTTGGACACAGATCCGTTACATGTAGGAATGGATTGTGGACCCAACTTCCTCAGTGTGTTGGTGAGAATACATTTCTCAAATCAACATTTAACAAAGTTTAATATTTTCACTGTAAAAACAGTATTGGTAACCATATTTTTTAACTTTATTGATAAGCCTGAAAACATCCAGTCTTCATTATAATAAAACTTAACTTGTACTATTGACAATTTAATATGTTTACAAAGAAATAAAAAAATCTAGAAATAGAATTTTTGGAATCTTTATATCTCTTATGTTGATATTCTTTAGCTTTAAATGTGTGCAGCTAAATTTTACTTTTAAATTATCATATCATTAAATATGAGTACTAATTACCAAGAAAATAGAACTGTTTTACATAAAAATACCCTTGTTGTTATTGTATGTCACTCTTTCTTTCATACCCTGGGGAAAATAAAGAAAGAAATATGACAAAATACACACTTGTGATGCTCCCGTAAAAATCTTGCCTCTCTCAAAACTTTTAAGAGTGATAATTTCTCAATTTGTTTTGAATGCAGCAAAGAGAAGTTAATGTGCTGCAGGGTGGGTGGGCCACAGACTCAGTGACATCAGACAGTTAGTGAATGGGCTGTAAACAAATTTCATGGTTGGCTTCACACTGTAAATGAATAATCCTGCCCTGTGGATAATCAAGTCTTTGAGGAGTAACTGGGAGGCTGTTGGGCACTCTCACTTTTCTCTGAAACTGAGTTCTTTCCTATAGTTTTCCTGACCCTGCATTTGAAAAGTCCTGGATATTCTTTCTTATTTATTCATTCAATTTGTAGAGATTAATTAACCTTAGATAGGTAAAGGTGAGCTCCTGAGCACAGGGATTCATGCTTGTTATGCTTACTGGTATATTTCTAATACTCAGAAGACTGGTTGACATAAAGGAGACATACAAAAATGGTTTGTCAAATGAATTGATACATTGTGTTACTTATTCTTAGATTTTTGCTACACACATTCCTGTCAAAGGTATTGCCAGTCCTTCAGGACCAAACCTCATTTTTTTCCTCTACTATCTTCTCAGATGGTTTCACCTCATTTCATATGGGTGGGTGGGAGTGCCCAAAATTATATAAAGCATGAAAACGCTGAACTTTTCATTCTATCCTACACAAAAACTTGTGCTTCATTTATTATTTCCTGTGATCTCAGAGTCTGTCTTCTTAAGGTTAATCTTCTACCTACATTCAGCTGAATATAACTCCCTTCCAGCTATTATGGACCTTATTCCAATTTTTCCCTCTCAATGTTTAGTTTGTGCCTTCCACTGCTTTACATTTTCACTCCTCCCTATATATTTAGATAACCCAACAACAGAGACCCTTTCGTCAACTAGTCAACCTCAGGGCACAACAGTCACCACCACTCCTCTTGAGTCTGTTGTCTTTCTTCAGTTACTATATCTTATAGAATATCTGTCTTCCTCAATACTCAGTAGCAGTCCTAAGAAAAGGACTACCTCTTAAGTTTCTAGGATGTTTTGAATTAGCCTACATTATTTTTTTTAAGGATGCACCATAAAATTATTACTTGGCAAATTATTTAACCTTTTTTTTTTTTTTTTTTTTTACTCTGTTAATCCTCACTTGACTCTGCTTTAAAAATCATCAACCACAAATGTTATCAGAGACCCACACTTATTTTATCAAATTCAAAAAGACTCCCATATTCAGTGAGTTTTGGAAATATATAGTATATAAAACCTTCTACAGTCCATATTTGATTAATAACAATGCTATTAACAATTATTATTTTTATAATATTATTGGATTATGGGATGATCTAGGTTATAAGATAGCATCTCAAAGCCTCTAAGATAAGATAACATATTGAAAAGAGGCCATAACTTTAAGTACCCAATTTTTAAATATAAGTATTTCTTCCTTTTTTTGTGATCACACAGATCTGCTTGAATGTTCATCTTCTATATATCTTACATGTATTTTTCTTATCTATAACATTATCTCATTTGAAAAATATATTTAAATTAATAACTTCTTATATTCTATTTACACAATGTTTTATTATAATGTTTTCATATTATGGATTAAAAATAATACAATGATGTTTGAGGCAAGGAAAACAAATGAAGGTGAACATTTGTGTATATTCTAAATATGGGACTAAATTTAGTCATGTGATGACTATTCACTATGTCGATCATACAAAAAAGTAAACTTGTATATTCAGTTCCCCAAACACAAAATATCTTTATGAAAGATATTCTTTCTGATATCTGTTTGAATATAGGGATTTTGTTCACACATGATAGTACATCTTATTCAGTGTAATCAGGAATAACTTGAATGGTGGAATTCATGAGCATAAGTCATAATTTTCCTAGATAGATACATTAGACTCTGTTATCTATGTTAATGTAAGAGTTGTTTTGATTCTCATAATTAGTCTTTTTGTGGTAATATTTTCATTTTATAGCAACAGATCAACTTCAGAAGTGTAAAAGACCAAAATCAATTAATATTGAGGGTAATATACTGCAGAAGAATGAATTTAAGCATAATGAAAGCATAAGGTACAGATGTCCAGAACAATATAGACACTCAGTCTGCCTAAATGGAAGATGGGATCCTGCCCTGAGATGCACAAGTAAGGTCTTATTTGCAATGTTTTCAAAATATATTCTATTTCTCATTTGGGAAAGTAGTATATTTGTGACTAATAAAAAATTGAGCTTTTTTTTAATCACAGATGCTTCTTAACCTGGAAGGTAATTTAGAAACTAAAGAAAAACACAGTGTCTAAATACTAATTATATCATGTACGTTAGTTATCATTCATATTAAAAACTCATATAAACTTGAATTTAAGTTAATATCTGGGAACTACATGTATTCTTTACTATTGGAGTGCTATTGTTTCTAATTTCTTTTATTACAAACCTGTACCTAGATCTATGGCTATGGCTTTGTTATATGTCTGTTAATGTCCATATGTGTATATATTCCTATCTACCCATCTGTCCATGTTACAGTCTATTTACCTACTTGTTTATTCTATATTTATCTTGAAATCTGAGTCACATTGACACCTTGAGCACTACTTGAATAGTGCAGAATTTATACCAGTCTTCCCAATTTTCATATCTGCAGTTTGCTGCCCAATAGTGGGATACTTTGCCTCACTAGCCTAAATGTTTTTTAGCAATATCTGATGGTCTAGGATATAGAGAAAGTAGTGTCATACCAATAGAAAAGCCAAATATGTTATCTACATTTCAACATATGTAGAGCCTTCAAGGAAACAAATGATATTTATATGCAGTGATATGCACATGTTCTATACCGTTTTCTTGAAGGTTTAGGTCTTAGCATTTATATTTAGGCTTATTAAAATGATCATATGATTATTGTCCTTTCTGATAATGTTATGTATCACATATATTGATTTACATATGTTTAATCATTTTTTCATTTGGATAAATCCCACTTGATCACAGTAATTAACATTTTAAATAAGATATTGAATTTGTTTTGCTAGTATTTTGTTAAGGATTTTTGCACCTCTGTACATCAGGGATGTTGGCCTGCAGTTTTCTTTCATTCTTGTGTTTTTGTTTGGTTTTGGTTTTGGTTTCAGGGTGATGCTGGCCTACGAGAATGAATAGAAGAATTCCTTCTTAAATTTCTTGGACTAGTTTGAAAGGAATTATAACCATTTTGTAAATGTTTGTTTGAATCAGACAGTGAGTTCATGTGGTCCTGAACTTTTCTTTGTTGGGAAACTCTTTATTACTGATTCAGTCTCACTAACATTATTGGTCTGTTCAGGTTTTATTTCTTTCTGATTCACTCTGGGTAGGTTGTATGTTTCCAAGAATTTATCTACATCATCTAGCTCTTCCAGTTTGTTAGCTTATAGTTGTTCATAATATTTTCTAATCTTCTTTTGTATTTCTATGGTACCAGTTGTAATGTGTCTTTTTCCATCTCTGGTGTTTTTATTTGAATCATACTTTTTTTTTTAAGTCTAACTAAAAGTTTTCCAATCCCATTTATCTTAAAAAGAAAAATAACCACTCTTAATTTTGATTTCTTGCATTGCTTTTAAGGCTGTCTTTTGTTTATTTCTGCTCTAATTTTTATTGTTTCTTCCCTTCAGCTAACTTGGGAATTAGTGTGCCTGGTAACATAAAGTTCCCTTGATAAAATACATAATGTATAAATTTTCTCATTTTATGATGTTCCACAAGTCTAATAGGCTTTCTTTAATCTATAGCATGTCCCAAAAGCTGCCATACATAGAGGAAATTGGGAGATTATAGCTAAATGTAACTTTATGTACAATATATTCATTATAAAATTTTACAAAATATTTGCAAACTATTCCTTATGTGTTGGCAACCTCTTTGTGAAATTTTGAAATGAATATTTTGTAAATAAATGGACATTTAGCTATAATTTTCCATTTTCCCTAAATATGGTAACTTTTGGGGGTATAACATATGTTATTCTTCCTATCTATTATAAGGGGGTTATTTGAAAGGAATTGTTCTCAAGTTCAGAATTGTTTTTTCTTCTTGACAGATTCTGTTTTTGAAATACTCAGTTATATTTTTTATTTCTTTTATTTAATTCTTGAGCTCTAAGATTTCAGTTTGTTTCTTTGTAGGATATTCATCTCTGTTGAATTTCTTTTTCCAACCACAAATTCTCTATTTTGTTAAATTGTTTATCTGTATTTGCTTATATCACTCCTTTATATCAGTATTTTGAATTATATTTCCGGAATTTTAAATTTTCTTTTCTTTGGGGTCTTTTATTAGAAAACAATTATGTTTCTGTGGAGGTAAATTATTTTTCTTTTTTATGTTTTTTTGTGTCTCTATGTTGATATCTGCACATCTGATAAAAGAGTTGCTTCTTCCAATCTTATCAAGAAGCTTTTGTAGCAGAAGACTTTTTCCTGTAGAAATATTTTACATTTGGGGATGGGTAAGGTGCATTATCTGCATGTGCATAGTAATATAATCTCTGTGAAGTTTCTTCAGTTTCAAGAAATAACTTCTTTCTGCATTTCAAGTCAGGTACCTATGAGAACCTCAGCAGTTTATGCCACAGGAGTTTGTGGCAGCAATGGTTTGGAAAGTGAAGCACCAAGTTGGTTCTCAGGCTAATAGGCCACATGCTTTGGTTTTGCCCATCTTGGGCGAAGCTCATCAGGGACAAATCTGACAGCCTAGTTCTTAAATGGGGGCATATGCATGTGGTGCCTGGAGTTGCTCAGGGGTGAGCTTGCTGGGGGTGAGTTTTCCAGGGGTCTTTTGGGTCCAGAGTGTTCACATGGAATAGGTAGCCTGAATCAAATGAGGTAACCTGGGGAACTATCTGTCATGCTGCTTCTCAATCAAAAGATCACATGGATGATGTTTGGTCAGTCTGGGTTTGGCTGCCCCACTCTATGAGACTACCTTCTCCGTAGACAACAGAGTGTTGCATAGACTTGGGAGCCATGGTTATGGCCACTCCTTTGAAGCCTTCCTCTAAATAGCGAGGGTCTTAGCACTGTGGCCTCCCATGTGAGTGAGACAGGATAATGATGGAGTTCAGGATGATGATGGAGAGAAACAGTGGCTACTGGCTCCCAAAGGCAGGGTACACTCTAGCAGTGGTTCTGATTTCAAGATGGCATTGTGGTTTATAATCTTGATAATGGGAGCTGGGGTTGCACAATATAGATTTCTAAACAGGGTTAATGCAGCCATGTGAATTTTCAGGGAGCCTCCCCAAAGTAGGCTTACGGCCTGTGAGGACTATGTGATTCCCCTTTAGCAATGTCTACTGGTGTCTGTGGTTGGGAGAGATGAATGACAGGTTTGGTCCAGAATCCTGCTCAACTTTTCCCTGCAAGAGGAAGTCTTTCCTGGCTTTAATCTAATCTCAGTGTGGGAGATGGGGCAGCAGAAGTAGAATGCTTCACTCCACTTTTTGATGATGCCGTCCTATCCTGAGTTTTATTTGCCCCACAGAGATTTTATTGGTCTTGTGTTACACCCCAGTAATCTCCATTGCACACAAGTTGGATTTTGTTCGCTTATTTTTTTGTAGGGGGCATGAATACCAGGCACCTTTAGTTGTCCATCTTGTTCACAACACTCTCAAATGATCCGTTTGATCTAAATTTTGCTAGAATTTTGTTGCAAATTTTTGCATCTCCTCATATATTCATCACTCATATTGGCATGCAATTTTCTTTCTTTGTAGTGCCTTCATCTGACTTCAGTATTAATGTGATGCTGGAGTTGTCAAATGAATTTACAAGTATTTCCTCTTATTCAGTTTTTCTGTAGGATTTGAGAAGGATTGGTATTACTTGTTCTTTAAAGATTTGTTATATTTTAGCCATGAAATCACCTTGTCCTGGGCTTTTTCTTAATGGGAGACTTAAGTGGTGATTTAAGCTCCTTACTTATTTTGGGTATTTTCAGATTTCCAGTTTCTTCTTGGCTCAGCCTTCATAAGTCACACGTTTCTATGGAATTCTAAGGAATTTTTCCATTTCTTCTAAGTTGTCCAGATTGTTAGTATACTACATATAATTGTCATAATAGTCTCTTATGATCATTTCTATTCTGTATTATGACTTTTAATGTGTCCCCTTTCACTTTGGATTTATTTATTTGAAACTTCTTTCTTTTTGGTGGTGCCTGTGGCTCAAAGGAGTAGGGCACTGGCCCCATATGCTGGAGGTGGTTCAAACCCAGCCTCAGCCAAAAACTGCAAAAAACAAAAAACCAAACAAACAAAAAAAACTTTTCTTTTCTTAATTGGTCTAACTTAGATTTTATCAATTTTCTTTAGCTTTTCAAAAAAACTAATCTTAGTCAGTGATTTTTTTCCACTGTTTTTCTAGTCTCTATTGTATTTATTTCTGCTTGAATCCTTGTTATTCCTTCCTTTGCCTAACTTTGGGCCTAGTTTTCTTTTCTTTTTCTTGTTCCTTGATGTATGTCATTAGGTTGTTTATTTGAGATCATTGCTATGAATTTCTCTCTTAGAAGGGTTTACTGAATCCCATAAATTTTGATGTGCTGTGTTTTCATTTTCCTTTGCCCTAATATGTCTTTTATAAATTTCTTCTTTCACTTTCTCTTTGACCCAATAGTTCTTTAGGCATCTATTGCTTAATTCTCATGTATTTTTACATTTTCTGTGATTCTTTCTGTTAATGATTTTTAGTTTTATACCATTATAGCAAAAAAAGATACTTTTCATATGATTTAAATCTTCTTAAATTTGATAATATTCATTTTGCCGCCTAACATGTAACATATTTTTGGAAAACTTTGTGTGTACACTTAGAGAAATATGTATTCTGTTGCTATGAGGAGGAATGTTTTGAATGCCTTTGGGGTCCATTTGGTATGAATTGTTTCTCAAATTCAATGTTTCCATATTGATTTTCTGTCAGGATAATCTGTCCATTATTGAAACATTGAAAGTGTGTTTACTAAAATTCCCTACTTTTACTGTGTTGCAGTCTATGTGTCTCTTAAGATCTCCAAGTGTTTTATATGCAAAAGAAGTGCCAGTCTATTTCTCAGACTGTTGTCCTGGCAAATGTTTTCCTGCCCCTTTTACTCCTAGATGCTTTAGTTAGAAGCCACATTGCCAAGTATCCACTGGAAGAGTGTGTCATAAACCCCCTCTGGGAAGACAAAGAGAGCTGTGTTTTTTAATCCCTTTCTCTGCACTTCCTAGTGGATGAAGTCCCTGAAAGTGCTTGAGCACTGTATCAAACCACCACTTTTTCGGTGGTCTAGAGATATCCACATATGTTTAATTTCCTCAGCTCCAGAGTTGGTGGACTAAGGGCCTAACCATGGGGAACTTTAGAGTTGTGCTCTATGCGGGCTCCGAACACTTCTCTCCATAGACAGAAGCTAAGTGTTTGGGATTATTTGCCTGATGGTGTGGTTCAGTGTCCAGGGTGTAGTCCAAGCCCCAGTGTACCATAGCTTTTCCAATTTTTCAATGTGTATGTTGTTTCAGTTCCGTGGTGGGTAAAGTTCTCTAAACTAATCTCTGAATTTCTTTCAAAGGGAATTGATTGGTGAATATATGCTAACTTGGTGCATCCATGTGTGGTAGAACCAGAGTCACTATCATCCTATTCTACCATTCTGCTGACATCATCCCTTCTTAGCTCTTTTTTGTTGTCTAAAATCCAGGGCAAATAGAGTATTCCAGTTACCGTTAGTTCCCCAGGACAAGCAAGAGAAAAACCAATCATTCAGACTAGTCCCTCAAAAGCATGAATGATGGAAATATAGTTACTCTTTTCTTTCCCCACTTGATGTAGAAGCTGCCAAGATATATTGATCTCTGTCTACTTTGTTGTGTGTCCCCTGGAGAAGCACCATACCACTTAACTATTATTTGTCTCAGTAGCTTCCAGGAATCAGTAATGTGCTCCATCCAGTTGAGAGACAGAAACCAGTCTCTCTGGCATACCCTCCATAAGTCAGAACATTGAACACAAACTGCTATTTTCTTTTCTTTCCAAGTAGCTAGAAACTGGTCTTGCTCTTAGATGAGTGGCTATTTATTCTGGAGAAGTGAAAATGGAATGTCTTAAATTTCCCTATAGGTTTTGATACAACTGATTTTGTCCTTACTTGGGTTGCAGGATCCTCTCAATTGGTTTCTTAATTTTTCACAAAGGGAAGCAGTTCATGCATTGAATTGCAATTGAGTTAGTCTTGTAGGGAAAACAAGGTTGGGGTTTCCTCTTCTGCCATTGCTGTTGTTGCTTCAGTTCTTGATATTGATTATCTTTGCTCACTTTTAAAGTTATTTTTTTTCCTTTAATTTGTTAATGTTTCCAAATAACCAATTTTAATCCTCTCCATTTCCTCACTTTTCTATTTTTTACTTTCTTATTTTTTACTTTGTGTGGCTTTCTAATTTTTCTCTCTTTTCTATTTTTCTTTGGCAACTTTTTCTTTTTCACTTATATTACTGTTTTAGTCTTTCTAATACTTGATTTTAACTTTGATTTTTTTCAATCTTAAGGCAGAAAATGGAAGAAGAATTTATGCTATCATACTTTTAAACCATAACACTTCTAATGTCCATTTTTAAAAATTGCTTGAGCTATGCTCCATGAAGTTACATATGTGTACAAGTATACATTAATTTATCAACCATTTCAAATGCTTTTTTGTTTCTTTTCTGATTTATTTGACATAATATTTATTTAATAGTTTGTTTATAAACTTTCAGATATTTTAATTTCTAGATAACTTATTTTAATTAGCTTATAATTTATTGCTATTTTCATAGAATACAAGACTTTCATAATTTGAAATTTATTCATTTTTTATTGCACATCACATAGTATATCTTGATGATGGTTTCATTTTCACATAAAGATATGTGTATATTCTAGGAGTAAAGTTAGGCCAAAGTGTGTCACAATATTCCTCAACTTATTTGCCTATCTCACATATTTGTTAACTTCTTACTCAGTTACTGTCAGAAACTATTTTAAATGACAATGAGTACAGTGTACATCAGAATCAATAGGTTAAGGCTAAAGCAAAGATATATTTAGTACTAAAACATGCATTAGAAAACAAAGAACAGAGTAAAAGCAATAGGTATTATTGGAAATAGAAAACAGCATACAACTAAAGATCTGATTTCCAGGTAAATCTAAAGACCTCCCTCAGTCACACAGGACTTGCTTCATCTTCAAATTAAGAACCCAACAGGATAATTCTGAAGTATGTCAGTTTAATGTAAGCTTATACACATTTAAAGAGGTCTCTTTTATATAGATGAGCTAATAAATGGAAGTTTGGGGGGAATTTCCAACTTTGAATAGCACACTATAACTCAAGTGAAGGTATCTAATGCTTCTTCTATTGGCCAAGTATCAGTACCAAATTATTAACTAAATGCAATTTTTCCTCTGACTTATCAGAATCCATTAGCAGCCAATTTTGTGAGGATTTTAATCCAGTTTCAGTACATTTGATCATAGATATCTCTGTAAAAGGCCCTGATATCAATTTTTATTTAATACTTCTTATTGAGAGTGCATAATCCAGTTTAAACATCCTAAAGATTAGAAATAATTAAAATCATGCCTATAAATCATGTAAAATTGCCTATGTAAAACATATATGGGAAAAAGTACTAGAAAAAGTATGAGAATGTCAGCCAAAAGTGATAGCATTGAATTGCTATGCAAGCTGAAAAGTATAACAGGTAAACAGAGAATATAACCATTATTAACATGATTATTTATGAAACATATATTGAATTTTATATTTATTGAAAGTTATTATTAATCAAAAAGTCTAATTTTAATTTTTTTTAGATGCACAAATACAATTATGCCCACCTCCACCTCAGATTCCCAACGCTTGGAATATGACAACCACAGTGAATTATCAAGATGGAGAAAAAGTATCTATTCTCTGTCAAGAAAATTATCTAATTCAGGGAAGAGGAGAAATTTTATGCAAAAATGGAAAATGGAAACTTATGGCACAATGTGCTGGTCAGTAGTGTATAACTTGCTTTATAAGATTCTTTCAAATAAGGTATGCTATCCTGGGGTCTTTGTAGATAAATAAGATGAAGATCTTTTTCTATATATATTACTTTATCCTAACACCATAAATTATGATCTAGACACATAAGTCAATCAGCATTCTTTCACTTTCACTATATTTTGTCCATAAATAATACCTGTGGGATATAATATAATTATTGGATAACATTTTTTATATGTGTTTACTAACCATAATGAATAGGACATAAATATAGGGGGATATTGAGCAAGGCGATGGTAACATAAGACCACATATGCTTGCAAGATTCAAAATTATTTTGTTTTCAAATAATTCTATTTTTCATATATACCATTTTAAAATCCAAAATAGTAGTTCACTTTATATTTCAATTTATTCAACCTATTTGTGCTTTACCCTTTCATTTCATTTCATAGAAAAAGTTCCATGTTCTCAACCACCTCACATAGAGCATGGAACTATTTACTCATCTGCATCTTCAAATGAAATGGAAGATACAATTGAGCCCAAGGTTTATTCACATGGTGAAAAATTAAGTTATATTTGTGAAGATGGTTTCAGAATATCCGAAGACAATAACATAACATGCAACTTGGGAAAATGGAGTTCTCCACCTCAATGTATAGGTGAGTACAGTATGAAAACTTAAGTCCTGTTTACAGTGTAATTCATTAGAAGTAATATCTTGTGTATATAATAGTATGGAGGTTTTTCAAAAACTAAAAATTGATCTATCACTTGACCAAGCAATTCCACTTTTGGGTATACATCCAAAGGAGGAGAATTTAGTATATTAAAAAGATATCTGAACTCTCATGTTTATTGCAGCACTAGTTACAAAAGACAAGATTTGGAATTTACAGCAGTGTCCATCAAAGGGAAAATGGGTAAAGAAATTGTGGTACATATACAGAATGAAATATTATATAGGCACAATAAAAAACAATATACTGGCATTTGCAAAAACATGGATGAAACTGGAGAACATTATATTAAGTGAAATAAGTTCAGCACAGAAAGACAAATATAACAAGTTTTTACTCATATTTGGGAGCTAAATACTAAAAACAGTTGATCTCCTTGAGCCAGAAGGTAAAAGGGAGTTGCCAGATGTTGGAAAGTGCAGCGGGTAGGCAGAGAAATAAAGACAGAATGGTTAATGGGAGCAAAAATAGTTATTAATAGTTAGATTGAATGAACAATATTTGATAGCACAACAAAGTGACCATAATCAACAATAAGGTAGGGTATCCTTGAAAATAACTAAAGAGCAGAATTAAAATGCACTTAACACAATGAAATGATAAATGCCTGA
The DNA here is from genome assembly GCA_963574355.1 of Loris lydekkerianus. Classification (NCBI taxonomy): domain Eukaryota; kingdom Metazoa; phylum Chordata; class Mammalia; order Primates; family Lorisidae; genus Loris; species Loris lydekkerianus. The sequence goes on from CAUYPK010064967.1 coordinate 15,406, forward strand.
GGTGATGGATACCCCAACTGCCCTGATTTGATTAATTCATAAGATGTACCTGTATCAAGACATCACATGTACCCTACAAACATAAACAACTATTATGTACCTATACTAATTAAAGATAAAAAAATTAAAAAATATAATCTCTTTTCAAGTCAGGAGGCAGAATAATTTAGGTTACTATACATATAAAACCATTACATATTTTACCTTTGAAATAATTTTTGCATAATTAAATCATTTAAAAAATGTTGTTGGTATATGAGAGTCATTTTTTATGCTGGAATGTCTCTTTGTTAAAAAAAAATAAGACACATAGTGAAATTAAACCTACCTGTTCTTTGTTGTAGCATTTTCTTTGCCCCTCACTTTAAATTATTTTAGGGTCCTCCTACAGCATCTTTTCTAATTTCTTACCCTACATGATACTTTCATCAGGATTATTAATTCTCAATGTGTTCCAAATTATCACTTAATAACTGGGTAGAAAAGCACTGATTACCATTTCTTAAATATATTAAAATTTTTATTTTCATGGTCTTGTTCAGTTTGTGAGCTATAGTCAGATATACAGATACCAAAATGGCACTTTTTAGGGACCAGTTGTGTACCTTCCAGGACCTTGAGTGTTTTTCAACGTTTATAACTCACAGCACACTTAAACCTATACTTAGACTTCCATTGCACACTTAAATTATTTTGATCAAAACAAAAAGAAGTACAAAAAAGAATGTACTTATTTGCTTTGAATTTCTTAAAAATAATTTAGTTAATGATCTTTAAAAATGATCTTCTCATGGCATACCAGTTGAAAATCACTGTGAGGTGATGTCATGGTAGCTCCTGTGTTATTCATTTTCAAATAAAACTATTAAGAATGAAAGCGAGTACATAAAATTAAATTTCTGAGATTGTGAAACATGTACTGATGCCTTCTTTTTTTTTTTTTTAGCACTTCCTTGTGGGCCACCACCTTCAATTGATAATGGTGTTGTATCTCCTAAGTTAGACAGTTATCAATATGGTGAAGAATTTACATACAAATGTTCTGAAGGTTTTGGAATTGATGGCCCTGAATTTACAAAATGCTTAGGAGGAAAATGGTCTCAACAGCCAAAATGCATAAGTATAGTGTATTTTATTGTATTTTATATAAGATAAACATTCTTAGTGCAAAGTGTAAATGACACAAATAAGAATGTATGCAGTATGTTGAATTTAACAAGGTATTTCTTGAAGGTTCTGGATTGTTGCAGAGAATTACACCTCTAACAATGAAAATGCTAGACATCATGAGCCAAATTACTAAATTTTAGCATCATCTTTTATGAATTTTCAGCATCCAATGATGTACGTCCTCAGACATCTAATCTATTACCTTAGTTCACAAAATAAAACAGGCCCCTACTTCTGAATCTCATTGTTATTCTGCCTTCTATCAGTGTAGCAACTATCTCTCTGTAAATATACTTTCTAAAATATTTTAAATAATTATTATAAGTAATGTATTTGTCATATACAAAAAATAGAAACACAGTGGTTTGTATAGGCAAAAATAAATCTGAATGTGAAAAATGGAACCTTAATCACTACAACTAACAATATCTCTTCAGACTTTTGGTATCATTCCCATCTTTTGTTGTCAAAAAATTTAAAACAAGTTTATGTAATTAATTCAAAACTGCTATTTTTTTTTGTCAAGTTAGAGGAAAAATGTTATCTTGTATTTATTGCTTCTATATGTATCTATTATATTAGTATATAATTGTTATGTCTTTTTAATGATTTACTAAACAAATACCTGTAAATGTTTTCTTTCTTTCAGAGACTGATTGTTCTGGTGTTCCCAGATTTGACAATGCTATACCTATAGGGAGTGAGAAGGATTCATATAGGTCGGGAGAACAATTGACTTACAAATGTGTAACAGATTACCAATTAGATGGACCCAACATTGTAACATGTATTAAGAGAAAATGGATGGGAAATATAACATGCAGAGGTACTTTGATGAACTTTTAAATTTATACATTGAAGTGTCTTGAGCAATAAAATATAGACTATCTCTATCATCATTTCAAAATGGATATAGATTAATTTTTTTTAGACCAGGACAAAGTAGGTTTATACCTAAAAATAAAAGGATGGAACAGAGTATCCAATGCTCAATCTTATACCCCAATAGTTCTCAGTATAGTCCCAGGAACAGAAGTATAGTCCCATCATCACCTTCTGCAAAATTGTTAAAATGGAAATGAAAATTCATGGGCTAATTCTAGATGTACTGAACGAAAAACTCTAGGTATGGTATCCTGAAACTAGTGTTACTAAGTTCTCCAGAGAATTTTATGCACATGAAACTCTCTGATGGATTATAAATCATTCAGCAAAAATACACTTAAACATTGGCAATTAAATTATTAAATGTTTTTATGATGACGGACTTATTTTTTAGTTATTTGTTCACATCTTCAGTGTAGATCCTATGATCAATCATATTTTTCTTCTTTTGACTAGGTATTCTTCAAGGTGTGTTTTTAATCATTGACTTAATATCTGAGAAAATGTCTCAATGTATTTGTTTTTAAGAAGCTAAAATTACACTTAATAAACAGATGATTACAAACTAAAATGTTATGCCACATAATTAGTTATTTTGATTTATTTGCATTTCATAAATTCTTATTAAATTTATAGGATCTGTAATATTTATTCAACTAAAACTGATAAGGAAATGTCCAGGAAAAATTTCATTTTCACTGATCACCAAAAGGAGAAAACAAACAAACAAACAAATAAAAAACTATCAATGTTCTGGTTAAGGAAGGAGAAGGGATGTTCTCCTTTTCCTAAATATTACATGTGAATTTATTTAAATTAGCAAAGCCTTTTACGAGAGATTATTTATTGAATTAAAAATCCCCTATGAAATGTATTTGCTCAAAATGAACACTATGTAGAAATAATTTTTTTCTTTCTATTCAGATATTTCCTGTGTGAATCCACCCATAGTGGAAAATGCTAAGATAACAACAAGACAGAGGAGTAGGTATCCAAATGGCGAGAGAGTGCATTACGAATGTAACAAACCTTTTGACATGTTTGGGGAAGTAGAAGTGGTGTGTCTAAATGGAACCTGGACAGAACCACCTCAATGCAAAGGTAGGATATTATATTCCCCAGAATATCTATCAGGGGTAAAATATGCTGATATCAATAAAATGAAGTAATTCATGTAGAATATATTTTTCAAACACAAATAAAATTATGGCATTTAAAATTTAACTTTTTGTGAATTCAACCAAATAACACAGTATTTTATTTCCAAGAAAGATTCAACTAGAGTAAAAGAATAATTGGATTGAAATAAATTCTTGTCTTCGGCAGTAAGACATTCAGGTATTTCCTGAGCAATAAAAGTGTAAAAAATACATTACATACTATTGACATCCCTAAGTGATCGCCATTTTTAAGTGTATAATAGACTGATAAAGAATGATCCTAGAATGTGATATAGACTTGGGCATCTTCAGCATATAGAGTATATCTAGAGACATGTGACTTACTGAGCCCTTCCGGGGAACCACTACATTTGTAAAAAGAAGTCTTAGGACATAGTCTTGGGCCCTTTAATATTTAAGGTTCAGGAAATATGGAATCCAACAAAGAAAATTAGATATTATCCAGTTTTACTTTTTTAAAAAGTACATTTTTCCTGGTATTTTTTTTATCATCCCTTTACTTAGAATACACGTGTTTTTATGTTGAAATGAGTTTAATGTAGACAGCACATAGTTGGGTCTTATTTCCAGATCCATCATCCCATTCTTGGTCTTTTCACTTGTGTCTTTAGAACATTTACATTTAAAGTTATTATCCATATGTTAGGGTTTATGTCTGTCATTTTGTTTGTGTGTGTTTTCTCTCACACACGGTCCTGTTTCCCTATTCCTCCATTCATTTTGGGAACACTTTTAAAGAATCTTACATTTACTCATGTTTATTATTTTTAAGTATATCTTTATACTATGGTTTGTTTTATTCTTTTTTAAACAATGTTGCTATAGATATTATATATATAACTTCTTACTCTCTACCAGTATTGACATCTTACCTTTCAAGGGAATTAGGGAAACCTTACTTTCATTTAGATTATGTTGAATATTAATGCCTTTTGTATTTGCTGTGCCTACATTAATATTTTATATTAAATGAAATAATTTTGCTTCAAACAGCAAACACAATTGAAAAATTTATGAAGGTGGTCATTGGCTTCTTATTATGCTTTCCTGTAGGAGGCAAGATATTGCTAGGAAAAAAAAAAGGCTTGTCTTATCTAGCTGCTTCTAATCTGAGCATTTGGCTAAATAGAATGGGCTCCTCTTGGGATAACACACTGTTTTGTCTTTCCTGGAGTCTTGAAATCTCTCACCAGAAAGAATTCTCTACATCTTTCAGAATCCTCTTATGTGGTTTTCCTTTTGTTTGTTTGTTTGTTTTTCATTATGTTCAGGAGTTTGAATTACACTTAGTAGATGTACATTTTGTACATATTTTGGTGCCAGCCATTCCTTTTACCTTCAATAGAGTTGTATTTTTAATTTTTTCATGGAGCTCATGTTTCTTTTGTGATGAAAATGAAAACCAAGAGAAAAAAATGAGTAAAGACCCAACTAACCCTCAGCACATGGTATATTAAAAGAGGAGACTTTCTCTGTTTGACTCAGCTATCTGTTCAGCACTTTTTCACTAAGAAAGATATTTATTGACCCTGGAATCCTGCAAAGTAGACATACTTCTTAAGGCTTTGTGTGTGCTTTTAGTGAAAAAGAAAAAACAACAGTTAAAAATGTAGCGATATTTAATTAAAATTTCTTGTTCTATTTATTTCCTCAGAAATCACAAAAATGTTGATATTGTGTGAAGTGGTCTGCTTCTATTTGCCTTATTTAAAACTGTATTTAGATGTGTTCTCTCAAAAAATCAAATAAATGATGTTTTTTTAGATTCGAAAGGAAAATGTATGACCCCTCCACCTATTGAAAATGGAGACATTACTTCATTTCCATTAGCAGTATATGCTCCTTATTCATCTGTTGAGTATCAGTGTCAGAACTTATATCAACTTCAGGGTAACAGGCGAATAACATGTAGTAATGGACAGTGGTCAGAACCACCAAAATGCTTGAGTAAGTACTCTTATATTCTCATGGATCATGGAAAAGTCAGCATATAAGTAATACATTTTGTTATTTATAATAGAATTTTCTCAAAGAAACACACAACCATCCTGCTGAATGCTTGCCTACTAAGTATTTATATGTGAGAAGTATAGTATAGAAAATTCTGGTTTTTTTAATACTTATTTTAAAAGTTTGTGTTGGCAAAATATATATATATATATGTATATATATATATATATATATATATATTCACAGTATATGATGTGATGATCATATATATATATATATATATATAGCAATTATCCAATAAATTAACACATTCATCATTACCCATAGGTACTATTATGCATATATGTATGTGTTTGTGTTGTAAGGACACTTAAAATCTGCTCTCTTACCAAATTTCAAGTTAAAAATAAAGCATTATTAACTATACATTGTGCTATACATTATCCCCACATCTTATTTATCTTATTACTGAATGTTTGTACCATCTGACCAAGATTTTGTTCAAACAGAAATAGTGATGGTAGTTTAAAAAATGCTAGGCTTTTTATGTAAGTGATATAAATTTTTGGTAATGACACCCAATATCACACATTAAACCTAGAACCTGATTTATACATCATTTACCATTTTAACTTTCATAGGATATTTTTACAGAGTTGGTTTGGAAAGGGTTTTCAGAAAGCATTCCTGAACCATTATATAACACTGCTAAATGTTTTATGTTCATTTTTTTCTATTCTAGAGCCATGTATAATATCAGAAGAAATCATGGAAAAATATAACATAACATTAAGGTGGCGAGACAGAGGAAAGCTTTACTCCAAATCAGGTGAAGAAGTTGAATTTGCTTGTAAATTTGGATATCATAAAGCAACATCTCAACCATTTCGAACAATGTGTCAGGATGGGAAAATGATATATCCCCGTTGTAGATAGGGCTTTTTTTAGCCTTATTAAAATCCACACCTTTATAAATTCTCAATTTTACATTTCAAGTATTGTTTAACTCATTTTTATTCATAAATAAGAATTTTTTTCAATTTGAAATGATGTGATTACAATCTGAGAACTGTGCCTCACTTCTTAAAAATGCCATATTAAAAGTTGGCAAAAAAAAGTGCTCTGTATTCAATTTATGAAATATCTATGTCAGGAAATTATACACAATTATGTTAGAGGCCATTATGTCTATTACCTTCCAAAATATCTGAAAGATAGCTTCTGAGGTTCTCTGTTCCCCAGTAAATGAAAAAGATATTGTTGTCTCTGTCTTTGAAATTGTATCAATTTATAAACATGTAAAAATCAACCTAAGTCATAACTTATATTAGTAATAAGATATGTCATTAGTTATTATTAATGAATAAATTCACAAAAATGATGAAATGTATAAACTTTAACAAGATGTCAACTTAGCATACTTCAAAATCAAACTAATCATAAAGAGGAATCAAAGTTTAATTGTGTATATTGCTATTACAACACTAACATACAAAGTGATAAAAATCCTCTATCAGTTGTAAACACATCCACATATGTGCACACAGAGACCTACACACACAAACACACAGAATACTCTGCAACCTGAATTAATATTTACCAAAATAAAGTTGGAAGAGAATCCAATAAAATAAATGAAATTCTATATTGTATTCATTGATAACAGGTCTTAAGAGTTGTTGCTTACCTCCTTTACATATACTTGTGTTCTCTGATTTTCCAATTTTAACACACATCATTTTTGAATCACTGGAATCATTTATTTTAAAGTAAATATGTTTATAAAGAAAGAGATGGAGATGCAGGTCCCGTGAGTAAAGGGTTTGCTGGAGGCAGTACCGGTCTGGGTGGAGCATGGGGATTAGAAACACACTGGCAGAGCTGGGAAATTCCCAGGGTGTGGCTGACCCAGAGGGCCACATTACTGAGCCTAAAACGTACCCAGCCCTTAGGGAATTGTCAGCCTATAGACAAAGGAAGACAGGAGGCTAGAACTGACAGGTAACCAAATACAAACCTGCAGGAGCAAAGACAGGGCCTGAGGCACAGGCTCTGGGAACTCAAAACAGCTTCTCTTCTGCAGGGGAATTTAACAGGGACAGGAACAAATTCCTGCAAAGTTGTTCTGTTCTGTTCTGTCAGGAACATCAATCAGGGGCGGGGCTGGAATTAAGTAGCCTCCATCAAGAGCCTGAGGTTGTCAGGCCTCACCCCCCTGCTAGACAGAGGCAGAGCACAACACGT
>CAUYPK010064968.1:0-25783 GCA_963574355.1 Loris lydekkerianus
AAATCATAGCTGTGTACATTGATATGATCATGGGGCATCATACACTAGCTTCATAGACCGTTTGACACATTTTCATCACAATGGTTAACATAGCCTTCCTGGCATTTTCTTAGTTATTGTGGGGACATTTGCATCTTACAAGGGTATATGCGAAACTTAGTAAATGTGGAATGTAAACGTCTTGGTGAATTCCTTTCTACATGAGTTGCCTCAGATTTACTAAGGTTTTAGGCCTTCCCAGAAGTGTCCTTTCTTACCACCAACAGTGGCTGTAGGTTGGAACCCTAGAAGGTTGGTAGGAAGCCAGGTTGTCTGGGTAGGAAGCCAGGTTTAACAGGAATTGGCCCCATAAACAAAATCAGCCTTTGTTTCTTGGTACTGTTTGACCATCATTCTCAAATATAACATTCCAAGTAAGGCCATGGCTACACAATCACTTTTGTTATCCCGTACTCAGAAGGAAAAGACTCTTGCTGAAGCTACACAAGTAATTTCATTGACATGGAAAAGCCAGGGAACTCAGTCCCACGTTTCTAAATTCAGGAGTGGGAGAGTGTTCAGTGAGAAGCAAGAAAAAGTGTTTAGTTCTGCTTTTAAAAGGCAGAATCTACTGAATGATTGCAGACTAAAGGTAGCTTAAGAAGAAAGAGTAATGGCTTCCTCATCTATCTAGAAAATAGACCTTTAAAACAGCATCTACCGCAATCACAACCACAGTAAACATTTTCTTCATCAGCTCATTCTGTTCTTTGTCCTGATGAGCATTCTGCCTTCAGAAAATTGTCTGCTTCTGGATTGAGACGAGTTCCGTAAACCCACACTCACTCCACAAGTCCAGACTGAATGTTGTCTAAGTAACATAACATCAGCTCAGAAGTTTGTACACAAGAGTGTATTCTCTAAAATGCTGGCAGTTTTATGTACTTGGCATAGTCCTTTTTCATGAGACTCTGGGGCTAACTTTCTTTGCTAAAGAACCAGATTTTTGCCTCCAGTTATAGCACAGCCTCAGACAAATTTCAGGGAATAGAAACCTATTTGATAATAATACCGGAAGGCTGTAGTTAATTTACTATGAGAACTAGTGATTATCCATTACATCTTAGGTAGCCTTCCAAGTAACCTTGATGGGCTGTGCAGTATTCCACTGAACAGTCGCCCAGTTGTCTTTTTGCTTGTTTCAAAGTCTATCACAATTTTTCTGTCAAAATACATATGTATATTTATATCTTATATATACATAATATCTAGTAGTGGGGAAGGCCTTTCTTGGCACAAAACATAAGAGCCACAAAAAAGGAATGGATTAATACATATTTTTAAACTGTATGTGACATACAAAAATGTTCCAAAAAATCTGAAAATCCACACAGGGAGACAAAAGTAACATTTGTCAAGCACTTGTTGCAATAGATGCAAGCGCCTCTTAAATTGAGGTTCAGATCATTCAAAGTGTCTCCCTGGCCAAATTACCCAATGCCCAGCCTCTCCTTCTTTCCTACCTCGGTGTCCCTGTTGAATGGCAGCAGCAGACCTGGTGCTCTGTGTCTCACAGGTCTGAAGCTCTAAAAGGGCTGAGCCATCCAGGAAGGATGACTCCAATCCAAGCAGCACCACGGTGGCTGTCACCTTCAGAGCCCAGGTAAGGAGCAGCTCTTCAGTTTGGCACCTGCTGGCTCCCACTCCCTGCACTCAGGGCTGTCTGCACAGGAAGGGTTTCCATTTATAGCTATGCCCTGTGTTAGAGTCCACCGTCTCCTTTTGCACCCCACCCATGGACACTGTTACTGGCTCCATTCAGGTTCCGCTCCTAACACCCGCCCTTTTAGGACTGTTTCCTGCCGCTTCCGCAATCATCTCAATCCACAAAAGAGGTTCTCAAAATAGTAAAACTCAAAAGGGAAGGAACTGGGGAAGAGAAAATATATACCCCCCTGGGAGGCTTCCAGTGCCGCCACAGATTTTCTTGATTCTTTCAATAGTCTTTGCTATAGCACACCAAGAAATATATGACTTGGAGCAGTCATGTTAGACCACAGAAACATTTTTTTGAGACAGAGTCTCACTTTGTCACCCTCAGTAGAGTGCGAGATGTCATAGCTCACAGCAACCTCAAACTCCTGGGTTTAAGTGATCCTTTTGCCTCAGCTTCCCAAGTAGCTGGGACTACAGGGGCCCACCACAAAGCCCTACTGTTTTTAGAGATGGGTCTTACTCTTGTTCAAGCTGGTCTGGAGCTCCTGAGCTCAGGCAATCCACCTGCCTCGACCTCCCAGACAGAGTGCTGGGATTACAGGTGTGAGCCACGGCAGCCCAGCCTACACAGAAACATTCTTGTTATATCCTTCTCTTGCAGTGATTGCCTGCCTGCTTTGCTCTTACTTAGAATTTAAGAGAGGTCTTTTGATTTATTTCTTCTCTTTTAAAAGTAGCTAATGTTTTTACAAAGAATTACCCAGAACTTCTTAAAGTTCTTCCCAAGTAGCTCTTGACTATATACTATAGAGCTAACCTCCTTCATAAATCAAGAGCTTCTAAAAATCACTAAGAAAAAAAAACCCAATTAAAAAAACAGGCTGCAGAAATATAAAAAGGAACTACCTCAAAAAGGACTACATATACACATGAAGAGATATTCAATCTAACCCTTAATTAAATAAATGCAAATTAGAATATCTACCTGATATCCTTTTTTCCCCCTTTTTATTCTAGCCAAGACTAAAACAGTTGATCTTACAGTTCTGGTTAAGAGTATAAGAAACAGAAATTTTTCATAGGCAGTTGGTGGGATTGTATCTGTTGCAACCTTTTTGGAGAGCAATTTGGCAGTATATATTAATATTGTAAATGCTCTTAACCTTTGTCCCACTAATTCCATGTCTGTGAATTTTCCTAACTCACAGGAACACATAAGAATATGTAAACAAATGGTAGAGGATCAGATTGTCTTATCTCTTCATCTTGATTCAGATTACACTCTCTCCCTCTCTCTCTCTCTCTCTCTCTCTTTTTTTTTTTTTTTTTGCAGATTTTGGCCAGGGCCGGGTTTGAACTCGCCACCTCTGGTATATGGGGCCAGCGCCCTACTCCTTTGAGCCACAGGTGCCGCCCTCTACTCTCTTTTCTTTTACTGTTTCTGTTGTTTCGGTTTCTCCATCTCTTCCCTTTTCTTAATAAGCTCTTGAACAGTCCTTATGTCTACACTCTCCACCATCACACCCAGTCCCCAGAACCTGTTTTCCACCTTGAGGCTCCCAGCTAGCCCAGCTCCCTACCACATATCAAAACTAGAGCTATTACTAGATTGTGTGGATCAGAAAACATGAATTGATAGATTCCTGTTCAACGACAATTTAGTTCTTCATAGTAAGTTTCAAGATGGTAGGTTTTATGAATTTTACCCATTTAGGACAGCTTTAAAAAAAAACAATTATGTCAGAGCCCTCAGATCAATTAAATCATAATTTCTGGCCACACAGCCAAAAGTGTTTTAAAAATTACCTACAACTTCAGATGAAGAGAGGAAATAATATTAGACTGAGATATTATTCACCAGTTCCAGCCAGAGATGATTTCATTATCTAAAGGAATGTGCCACCTTCCAGTGACTAAGGCCTGGATTCTGTGATGTCACACATTACATGTTATTTGTTAAGTTACAGATTTTTTTTTTTCCTGGTAGAGATACAAACGATGTCTGCTAAGTAGAAAAATAATCTCAAAGGTTTTGTAACTAATTTAGCAATCTCCTTCTGTCATTCTAACCTTCCTACATAATTACAAAAACTCAGTTCCTCAAAATGCTTTTTGAACCAGTTTTTCCATCTTACTTCAGATTGGGTGTGTGGGACCTTTGGCCTATTGTTTTTATTAAGAAAATTATCCATAGGATGTGAAATTCCTGTCTCTGTCGTGATATTTCATATTTGTCAGACGTACTGTCCCCCTGGTATGTTGTTATTATCTTTGATTTTCAGTTTCTTATTCATGATACAGATGCTCTGGACACTTGGTACTTTCCTTGATACATTCCTGATGGGGAATATATATCATAAATGAAAACAAACATTGCATTGCTAAGTTTTAAAACCATTACACGGGCCAAACAAAACATGTTCAGGATAGGTCCCAACTAGTGACTCTTTCTTCAGTCAGGCCCTTTAAAGCAAACTGGATCTATATGAACAGCTTGGCGTTTGGAAAGTGAGCGTGAGAGGAGGTATTATCTACTGTCCATACCTTTTAGAAGGATGCTTTTAGGTAGTTTAGAAACAGGCTTTTCTGTCTGAAGAAGCAGCTGGTTTGAACTTTCGAAACATCAAAGTTTTTATTGAGGTGAAAGTTTATTTTCCCGTGGAATCCTGATGGCTTGGAGCAGTGTGAAGGAAAGAGATCTACCTTCCATTCTTACTTTTCAAAGACCCCTTTGACAGTCAGAAGATTCTTTATTCTTAGATTCCTTTAGAGATTGTCAGGGACACTCACTCTGTGATCTACCCCCCTGGGCATTTAGCACCCCCCTTCACTCCCTGGAACTGACCAGTGACTGGCAGGTGTAAGTGGCACAACATTGCCCCTGCGTGGGGGGAGCAGCGTGGAGGGGACCATGCACCCCCGGTCTCCTGGGAATAGAGCCAGTCTCCTCTGGGCCTTTACATTCTTCCTTGCTTAACTCCTTCCCTCCCCAGCCCCCCTTCCCTCCCCAGTCCCACTTTCACATAAATTCTCTCAGGATTTGCTCCTGGAAAACCCAACCAACCACCCTAAACTTGCTTCAGCCCACCATAGCTATAGATTATGTTTGAAATGACCATTGAACTCTACTGCTGAGCTTTCTTCACAAAACAAAATCCTGTGGGGCAAAGGTCTCAAAATTGAACAAGAAAAAATACTTTTTGGAACAAAATGTTTCTTCCAAGGTTCTTTCTGTGAATGACATCACCGTCTAACAAACCACAGGAACAGCACCCTCTTGCTGCCTGGTCTGCCGACTGGGCCTAGGAGCGTTCCCAGGCTGTTCCTAGGAACGCCATGTGGTTTGCCTTTCACACTTCTCTGAGGACTCTCCCTAGCCACATCCTCTTTTAAAATAATGCCCTCAGCATGTGCGTGTGCTGTGTGGAGTGGATGGCAAATGCTGTTACTAGCTTCGAATTTGAAATAATCAACTAATTCACTCTTCAAGTAGTAGGTTAGTAGTCATGTCATGTGATTATTCAAAATACCCCAAGGACTTCCCCTATCACTCAGGGGGAAAGCTAATGTTGTTCTCTTAGGGTCTTCCCATGATCTCTGCTTCCCCACCATGCCCAGCCCAGACTGGCCGCCTTTCTCCTTAAACACCCCAAGCCACACTGACCTCAGGGCCTTTGCACTTCCTGTGCTGTCCTATTCTTCCCACAGTTATCCTCATTGCCTTCAGGTGTCTTCTCAAATGTCGCCTAAGAGCCTCTCTGACCATTCTATAAGGAACATCAACTCCCCTGCCTATCCCACTCAGCCCTCACTCCCTCCATCCTTTACCTTGCTTTATTTTTTAATCAGCCCTCATCTCCATCTGAAATACTTCAGTGTCCTTATCTTCTTGCTCACGCTCTGTCCCTGTCTAGAATGTAAACTCCCTGAAGGCAGGGTCGGTGTCTATTTTGTTCTCTGCAGTCTCCCCAGCACCTGGAACAGAGTGGGTACTCAATAAATATTCCTTGAATGAGGGATGTTTACACCACATCACTTCTCCTCTTTGAAGTGCAGTCATTAAAACCAGGATTCAACTTTGCATTCCTAAATGTGTTTTTTTCTCCCTCTTTCTAATTTTTTAACATAATTCTAAATATTTTTATTTATAAGTGTCTTAAAAATTATAGTCTCCTTCTGGCAACAAACATTATAAGTATGTTATAATCCCACCTTCTGAGGTAACCAAAATTAATATCTTTCCCCCTATATTTAAATAGAAAGATACACAGAGATGTAGAGCTGGCTTTGTTTGCTTTTAGAATATAAGACTGATACTAAATATCTGAAATATGACTTTCAGCATGGAGATTACATACATGAGTCCAAAGTCAGCCTGTTTGGATTCACATTTGTTGGGTAGGCAACCTCAGACGCGTTACTTGATCTGTGCTTTTGCCTTTGTAAGATGGAAGTAATAGCAGAAACTTTCCACAAAATTGCTGGGAGGATTAAATAACTTAAAACAACAGCAACAACTTATAGAAGTATACATTATGTTGTAAACACAAAATAAATTATCTGTTTTTTCCATGTAGCAAAGGATCTCAGATAGTCCTCCAAAACAGTGTCTATAGCTTAAACTCACTCCATGAATACTTGCATAACATTCCCTGGTGTGGATCAGTCAGGCATATATTTTTTTCAACCTTTCCTCTAGTGATAGACACACAGTTTTTTGTTTGTTTGTTTGTTTTTGAGACAAAGTCTCACTATGTTGCCCTCAATATGGCATCACAGCTCACAGCAACCTCAAAATCTTGGACTCAGCAATTCTCTTGCCTCAGCCTCCCAAGTAGCTGGGACTACAGGAGCCTGCCACAATGCCCAGCTATTTTTTGTTGTTGTTAAAGTTGTCGTTGTTTAGCTGGCCTGGGCCAGGCCGGGCTTGAACCCGCCAACCTCGGTGTATGTGGCCAGCGCCCTACCGACTGAGCTATGGGCACCACCAGACACACAGATTTTTATAGTTTCTACCAGTACACACAGCGCCACAATACATACCCTTGACAGTGGGTGCTTGAAAGTTGATACATTGTTTCTCTAGGATAAAATCCCAGAAGTGGGATGGCTGGGCAGAAAGGTCTGTGTTTATTTAACTTTAATAAAATCACCAAATTACTTTTTAAAACTATTAGCTATTACCCACACAGCCACAAATCATATATACGTGTTTGTCCCTTTTCTGCATCCTCGCCAGAACTCTGTAACATTTCTGAAGTTTTGCCAAGCAATGGCAAAAATACGAAATCTTGGTTTTATTTTATTTTCAATTTTCAAACTATTAATAACGTCGATCATTCCTTCATACACTTACTGGCGATTTTTACTTCCTTTCCCAGGAGATGTCCAATCATACTCTTTATTCATGGTTCGGGATTATCATTTTCCTATCAATTTGTATAAAAGGGACCAGGGAACACTTTTTGACATGTGTGGCAAAATATTTTTCCCCAGTCTAATGTGTTTGTTTTTGGACTTTGTCATATCTTTTGTACTCTTTTATGTTTTAAGGCAGCCAAATATGCCTGTTTCTACTTTGTGATTTTGGGGGTTTTGTATTTCTAATTTTTATAAAGAAATGCTAAGTCCCAAATCATAAAAACATCTCCCTAGAATTTCATATAATGAGTTTATTAGTTATAACAGTTAATATCTTCAATCTGAAGTGTATTTGTATATCAGGTAAGGGTGCAACTATTCTTATAGATGAATGGATAACTGAGTCAGCACCATTTATTACGTAAACCACTCTTTGCCCATTTATTTATTACATTTTCAAGCATGTTTTGATCTTTTTCTTGGATTTCTATTCTATCTTTCCTATCGCTTTGTCTAGTCCTGTGCTAACACTATCTGGATTACAGTCATTTTATGCTATGTTTCACTAATTGGTAAGATAAGGCTCTCACAGTCCTTCTTTAAAAACATTATTGGCCACTTTTAGATGTTTAAGCTTCTGTCTTGATGCTAATTTTTCATAGGTTTGTAAGGCCTATTGGGATTCAAGTAAGAATGGAAGTATGTTAATCTTATTTATTTGGGAAGAATAGAACTTTTTCTTATATTGAGTCTTCTCCCATCCATAACATGGTGTATCTCTCCATTTATGTAGATCTTATTTTATATGTTTAAGAAATATTTTACCGCAGTGGCCTTGGGAAGGGCCGTAAGTTCCACCACACTATTGGTGATCCCTGCCTTGCAGCTTGGAGAAGGCTCGGTAATCTCCAGCTCCACTATTACTGCTAATGAATCTCTGAGATTCTGACGAGCAGACCTCGTGCCCGCCATGCATTGGGAAATGCCTTGGTCAGTGAGCTGCTGGATGCTCTGGCCCGGCTGCGGGAGGAGCAGTGGTTGCGTGTCCTGATCTTCAGAAGTGGAGTGAAGGGTATGTTCTCTGCAGGTGCAGATGAAAGGCGCAGCAGCAGATGAGCGAGCCAGAGGTGGGCGTCTTTGTCCGATGACTCTGAGGCCTAATGGAAGAGATCGTAGCCTTCCCTGCACCCACCATTGCTACTATAGATGGGTTTTCCTTGGATGGAGGCCTGAAGCCTGCCTTGGCCGGGGACCTCGGTGTGGCAGCTTCCTCAGCTGGCATGGGACCAGGGGCAGATAACCTCACCTACAACACCTCCCGCCCCCTTCCACCTCCCAATCCCACACTATCCAGGCTTTCCTCCTTTGACCTGTGTTCTAGGCTCTGCCCTTCCATCCTGAGTCTGTCTGCTCCTCTGAGAAGTCTCAACCTAACTCCCAAGCTGAGCCTTCCCTGGACTCCCAATTCCAACGCAGATTCTTCACCCTAACCCGTCGGCCTGGCAGGAGGGACTCAGAGGCTACCCACTGCCTGGGGTGGCCCTAGTAAAAGAGCTCATCTTCATGGGCTGAAGACTAAGTACATAGCAGGCCTACGCACGGGGGCTGGTGAATCACACTGGGGCCCAGAACCAGGAGAGTGATGCCACCTACCACAGGGCACCAGCACCAGCCCAGAGATCCTAACCCAGGTGTGGGGACCGCCAAGGTCAGACCAGCGCTATGGGGAAGGCATGGTGCTCTCCAGAGCTGTATATCCATTCACCCAAAGATAAAAACTTAACCCTTTTTGGAGTTCTTCATTATTCAGCCATCCAGTAAATGAAATTGAATCAAATTTTAATTTTTAATTGGAATGAAAATGGAATCAAATGGGCATGAATGCCTCAGGTTAACACTACTCAAAAGACCTTCATGAGATATTTTGTTCCTCCGTGACACTAGCCACGTGTGGGTCCTGGTGACGGTATTATGACATAGCCTTAAACTGTCCCAAAGACTGAAAAAGCGAAATTCTAAGAGGAATACAGAACTTCTACACCATCTTTTCTTTCCTACCATACTGCCTGGCACAGCAATTCTTGAACTATATCATGCAGGACAGGAAGAAAAAAAGGAAAAAGAAAGATTTTATAGTCTGATTTATTTAGGTCCTATACCTTCCTTTTTTATTGCTAAGAATTTTATAGTTTTTGTCACAATTATAAACAGACATGTCTCTATCTAACTGATTTCTAGCACTCTCCAGACTATTTTATTGTGCTGTGTAGAAAAAGTACCTCATTCCTTGCCTTATCAAATTATCAATGACCTTTTTTCCTTTAAAATTTACCATTATTCTAGCTCTAAAAATTTATAGTAAGTTTAAGAAGCTATATCTGCTTTATGTCCTGTGCTATATATATAACGCATGTGATTTGGCCTGGACAGAAAGTTTATCATAGTGTCTAGGTTTTACCTATGAACCAAAAAGGTATTTTACAAATATCTGTGAGAAGAAACTACAGGCAGGCAGGATTTGAAATTGGATGTAGAATTATTTTGCATTCACACAATGTAGTTGAAAAGTCTGTTGACTCAGTGCCTGCGGCTCAAGTGGCTAAGGCACCAGCCACATACACCTGAGCTGGCAGGTTCAAATCCAGCCTGGACCCACCAAACACCAATGACGGCTGCAACCAAAAAATAGCCAGGCGTTGTGGCGGGCACCTGTAGTCCCAGCTACTTGGGAGGCAGAGGCAGGAGAATCATTTGAGCCCAGGAGTTGGAGGTTGCTGTGAGCTGGGATGCCACGACACTCTACCCAGGGCGACAGCTTGAGGCTCTGTCTCAAAAAAAAAAAAGAAAGGAAGGAAGGAAGGAAGGAAGGAAGGAAGGAAGGAAGGAAGGAAGGAAGGAAGGAAGGAAGGAAGGAATAGAAGAGTCTAAGAGTTAAGTGACTAGTGCCTGCAATATTCACTATGCTTATAGATTCTCCTTTCAGGAGTGTTTTCACAACCCAGTCCTCTGATTCAAAGAATTGTGGACGCAGCAGTGTGAACAGGAAGGGAGGTAGAGAGATTCAGTATGAGGACGGGCTCCCGGGAGAATCCACCCAGCTGCCAAGGCTGACCTGTAGTTGTGGGAAGCTGCAGGGCAGAAGGCAGAGGGAATGCCACATCAGCTTCTGTAATGCAGATTTCAGGGGGAAGGTGGCCAAGTTCCTCCTAGTGGCAAAGCTCTGGGACAGAAAGTCCAAAGCAATTCCTAGGTCAGACTAACCATAAATGTCAGCCAAGAAACTTCTCTAAAGATAGAAGGGCACAATCACCTGTATAGGACAGACCTCAGGGCAAGTCCTCAGTCCAGAGCACTCAGGGGGGTACCAGTTAGAATTGAGGGATTAAAAATGAGGCAAAAGGCCAATGCCACCAGTGGAGGCAGCAAGCGGGCAGAGCAAGGCCAGGATCTGATAACTCTCATGGTGGTCTGGGAGTCACCAAGCACACAAGGCCATCAGGATACATCAGATCCTGGGTCTGGCCTCTCACTTCCTTGACCTCCCCACCTTCTATGACTTTGCCCTTTACCACAGCCACTCGCATCGTAATATCTAGATCAAGTCATTGCCAATAACTGGAGTTCCTCCGTAATTGCAGCTCCATGCACCCCATTTCTGACCACTGCACTTCCTGTCTGTGCAGCTTGCTCCCCTGTTACTGAAGGCCACCCATCCTTCACTCTCACCAGATGGTTATTCTTTTGTATTCTCTCTGTCCCTGATGCTCTGATGTTCATGTCTGCCTCTTAGCTCACCTTAAAGTCCATGAACAATCATTTTACAAGCAGCATACCTCATTTTATTATGCTTTGCCTTACCTCGTTTTTGCATTTTTGAAAAACTGAAGATTTGCGGCAACCCTGCATCAAACAAGTCTATTGGTGGCATGTTTCCAACAGCACAGGCTTACTTCATATGTCTGTGTCAAATTTCAGTATTTCTCCTAATACTTCGCATTTTTCTTTTTTCTTTTTTTTATTAAATCATAGCTGTGTACACTAGTGAGATCATGGTGTACCATACACTGGTTTTATAGACCGTTTGACACATTTTCATCACACTGGTTAACAGCCTTCCTAGCATTTTCTTAGTTATTGTGTTAAGACATCTACATTCTACAATTACTAAGTTTCACATATACTCTTGTAAGATGCACCGCACGTGTATTCTCACCAATCTCTCTCCTTCCTCCCCTCCCCCCTCCCTCCTCTCCCTTTTCCCCTTCCCCCTATTTTTAGGTTGCAATTGGGTTATAGCATTCATGTGAAAGCCCTAAATTAGTTTCATAGTAGAGGGGAGTACATTGGATACTTTTTCTTCCATTTTTGAGATACTTTACGAAGAAGAATATGTTCCAGCTCCATCCATGTAAACACAAAGGAGGTAAAGGACCCACACCTTTCACCATTAACTAAGAAAGACTCTCACTGGATAAAAGATTTAAACCTAAGACATGAAGGCTTTAATCCTATTAAAGAAGAAGCCTTCATGACCTACTCACCTCTTAAAGGCTCGATTTCTCAATACTATCACATTGGCAATACCTGAATTTTGGAAGGACATATTCAAACCATAGGACATGTTAGTAGGGAATTACAAGTTAAAATGAGATGCTGCTACAAGCCTAGTAGAATGGCCAAAATCCAAAATGCTGACACTACCAAGTATTGGCAAGGATGTGAAGCCATCAGAACTTTCATTCATTGCTGGTGGGAATGCAGAATGGTATAGGTATTTGGGAAGACAATTTGGAAGTTTTTGTCAACCCTAAACATATTCTTACTGTATAATTCAACAGTCACACTTTCCATTATTTGTCCACATGAACTGAAATTTACTTCCACACAAAAATCTACACATAGAAGTTTACAGCAGCTTGATTCAAAATTTTAAAACTTGGAAGCATCCAAGAATTCTTTGAATGGGTGAATGGACAAATAAACTGTGCTACATCCAGAGAGTAGATTACCATTCAAAGAAATTAGCCATTAAGCCATGAAAAGATGTGGAGGAACCTTAAGTGCATATTATTAATATGAAATGAAAGAAACCAATTTCCAAAGGTGGTATATTAAACGATTCCAACTTTATGACTTTCTGGAAAGAGCACGACTATGGAGACAGTTAAAGACTGTTGGTTGGCAGGGATTTGGTTGAAAGGATGAAGAGGTAGAGTTCAGAGGATTTTTAGGTCTATAAAACTATTCTGTATGATACTACAGTGGTGGCTACATGTTGATATACACTTGTTCAAATCCATATTTTACCACACTAAGAGTGAACACTAATATAAACTGTGGACTTCAGGTGATAATGATGTCACTGCAGGTTCATCAATTGTAAAAACATGTACAACTGTGATGTGCAAGATGATGATGGTTGAGGAGACTGTGGGGGGAAGGGGTTACAGGGCAACTCCCTGTACTTTTCATTTTGTGGTGAACCTAAAATTTCTCTAAAAAATAAAGTTTATTACTGTTTAAGAGGATACATATAGAAAAGAAAAACTTAACCTTTATCCACAACTGATTATCCTTAGGTAGACTTCACATGACAAATTCAAGATAAACATGCTCCTCCTTGTTATTTACTTCTTGTCAGAAAAATTAGATTTTCTCTTGTATCCTCCAAAAGTTCACTAATCTTCTTTAAGTATTACTTAAAAGATAAGATTAGGAAGATATAATAGATATAGCCCATGTTGTTTCTTTGCAACCAGGCACATATATTTTTTAATTCATCATCACTTTCTATTATTATATTTTTAGAGCAATTTTTCAAGTGTATGCAAAGCTATTGATGGAAGGATGCAGTAGGAACAAACACTGTTATAATACCTATATTCAAAATGCTAATGGCATTATTTGGTTAGATAATCTTAACCTTTCTTCACTTCACTTTTCCCCATCTGTAAAATGAGCCTAACAATACCTTTAAAAGGTATGACTAGTAGCCATAATGTATCTAAAATGTTTGGTAGTTAACAATACAAATGTTATCAAAGAAGACTTCCATTTTTGATACAAAATCATGGGACGGTCTCCTTCATTTTCCCTGCTTTTGGAACTACAATTTTTGAAACAACCTAAAGAGGGAAATGTGTATCAAATGCTTACAGATAGTTAAGAACACTGAAATAACTTTTCCTAGTAACTGTATTCAAGGTAAATAGCTTTTAATTGACAGGAAACACTCTTTTGTTGTAGGCCAACTCTCACACACTTACACTTTAAAGACAAGTAAATGATTGGAGACTGTAGATAAGATTTTTCAACTCTAGCATTATTGGCGTTTGGGATTTGATCCTTCTTTATCGCGGGGAACTGTCCTGTGCATTGTACAATGGTTATCAGCACCTCTGGCCTTTATACACTGGATTCCATTAGCAAAGTCCCCACTCGCACAGTTATGATAACCAAAAAATATTTTTCAGCCATTCCCAAATGGGGAGAGAAAAAAGGGACAAAATCACTCCCCACTATAAAGTAATAATGATCTTTAAAAGTAACTGGTGAAATCATCTCAACCTTGTTGTTTCATAATTAATTGCCCTCAATATTTTTGACTCTTCTTGATAGACTTTCTGTTCCTGCTACAGTTATTAGGCTTTATTGATATATTTTATTAATTTGTATTTGTACGAATGTATGAGCTATATATGCAATTTTGTTATCCATGCAGATTGCAAAGTAGTCAAGTTAGGGCTCTTAGGGTGCCCGTCACCTGAATAATACATACTGTACCATTCACTAATTTCTCACCATCTTCCCTCTACGAGCATTCCTCACCCTTTCATGTCTCTATCATTCCATTCTCTGCATCAACGTGTGCACATTTTTTAGCTCCCACTTATGAGTGAGAACATAAGATATTTCTCTTTTTGTGCCTGGATTTTTTCACATAAAATAATGTCCTCCAACTCCATCCATGTTGCTGCAAAAGACATGATTTTGGATTTTTTTTATGCTGAATAGTATTCCATTGGATATACATACCATATTTCCTTTACCTCCTCATTCATTGAATACTTAGGCTGATTCCATATCTTTGCTATTGTAACTAGTGCTATTATAAAAATAGGAATGTAGATATCTCTTTTACATATTCACTTATTTTTCTTTGGGTAGTTCCCCAGTAGTAGGATTACCAGTTCATATGATAGTTCTATTGTCAGTTCTTTAAGAAATCTTTACACTGTGTTTCATAGAAGCTGTACTAATTTACATTCCCACCAATGGTATGTGAGTTTCCTTTTCCCCACATCCTCACTAACATTGCTATTTTTTGTTTTTTTTATTAATAGTCATCCTGACTAAGGTTGAACAGAAACTTCTCTGAAGATGAAAGAAGAATGGCAAAAAAAATCATGAAAAAATATCCATCAAAGAAATGCGATTGAAAACCACTTTGAGATATTGCCTAACTCAAAAGATTAGCTCACATCACAAAGTCCCAAAACTTCAGATGTTGGTGTGGATGCAGAGAGAAGGGAACACTTCTACACTACTAGTGGGAATGCAAACTAATATAGCATTTTTGGAAAGAATTCTGGAGAATTCTTAAGGAACTAAAAGTTGATCTACCATTTTATGCTGCCATTCTATTAATAGGTATCTACCCAGATAAACAAAAATCATTTAAAAAAAAAAGACATTTGCACCAGAATGTTTACTGTACCCAATTTCATAATTGCCAAGTCGTGGAAGCAGCCCTAATACCCATCAAACCATGAATGGATCAATAAATTCTGGTATCTGTATACCATGCAATACTATGCAGCCATAAAAAATATGGAGACTTTACATCTTTTATATTTACCTGGAAGGAGCTAGAACATATTCTTCTTAGTAAAGTATTTCAAGAATGGGGAAAAAAGTATCCAATGTAATCAATACTATTATGAAACCAATATATAATCACTTACACATTCATATGAATGATAAAACACAAATATAGTCAGAAAGAAGGAGGAGAAAGGAGGGAGTGGGGAGGGGAGAGGGGAGGGCTAGTGGAGGGAGGGTATTTGGTGGGACCTTACCTAATGTGCACAATGCAAGGGTACATTTCAAAAAAAAACTAAGAATATAAATGTCTTACCACAAAAAATAAGGTGATAGTTATATTAATCAGTTTGATTTAAGCATTCCAAATTATGTATCAAATCATCACATTGTACCCCATAAATGTATACAGTTATGATTTAATAACAACTACATTTAAAACAGATGCTATCTCAGAGTGGTTTTGATTTACATTATCTCTGATGATTGGTGATGTTGAATATTTCTTCATGCACTTGTCAGCATTTTATACATCTTCTTTTGAGAAATGTCTATTTGTGTCTTCTGTTCACACTTAATGGGATGTTTGGGTATTTGGAGTGTTGTTGAGTTATTTGAATTTCTTGTATATTCTACATATTAGTATCTTCTAACAGGTTCTTTTTAACCAGAACTGACTTTGTGGTCTTTCTTGAAACTTCTAGTTTTTAGTTATCAGAAAGTGAAAGTGATAAAAAGCTAGGTTTAAGTCCTTTTGAACCATTATATTCACATCTAGTTTTTCCTCCTTCTCCTTTTGGTGATTTGTTTCAGTGGCAATGATACTGTGTAAAATAAAAAGTTCCATGAAGGTCACTGTCTATTCTCACCTCCTGTGCCAAGAGTGACAAGCTTGGTATGAATAAAAATTTGTTTTGATTAAACTTGTAACAAGCTGTTCAGCAGAATTTCTAAGGAATAAGTCTTTCTGTTCACTTGTTAGAGTCGTGATCAACAAGCAGCCAAAATAAAATGCTTTTAGTCCATTAGATTCTTTAGACAGTGGAAAAAAGACTTGGTCATTGATGTGGCAGGGGGTTGACCAATGGTTTAGATAAGCTTATGACAAAAAAATCAAAAATATTCTCCTCTGGAAGCCAATTTCTAATACTGGTGTGTGGTTATATATTTTAATGTTCATGTCAAAGATAAATTTATATTCCATTATTCAAGGCTTTATCATAACACAGTGACCATGGCCTCCCCAAAATGACTATGAGTAAAAAGGAAGAAAAAGTTTAGTACTTAAATTTAAGTATGAATTTTCTGAAGAAAGAAGATAAGATGGGAGGAGAGAAAGCAGAATGCGCTGAGGTATTTTAACTCTAATCTCTAACTCATGGTGAATGTTACACCCACCAGTGGCATCCTGTGCTTCTTGGTTCCATCTTCTTGCATCCTTGCTCCCAGATTCGAGGTTCTGGTGACCACACTCTTGCTAACCTGTGGGCTGCCTTTTTAGTTTCTTAGCTTTTATTATCATCTACGTAACTAATTCTCTGAATTAAATGCCACATGTTTAAAAAATGGTGTAATTTCATTTATTTGATTGCACCCCAACTGCTGTGTCTTCCAACTATAAATTCTATAAGAGCAGGAGTGCCTGGTATTTCCCAGCTGCTTAGTGGACATGTGATAAATATTTTTCTTGGATGATTAAAAAGAGCATTATAATTTACTGACAAAATGGAGAAAACTTCCTTGTCAAAAAAAAAAAAAAAACCCTTTATTCATATTTAAATCTTCTATTTTAGCCATTTTTTAAAAACATTGCCCTTCCCTTCCATACTAGTTTTTTAAACTTCCTACTGTAAAATAAATCACAAACATAAAAACTCAAACAAGTGAATTATTCTAAGGTAAATCCCTTGTAACCACCACCAAGGACAAGAAATCAATTTGTTTTCAGCCACCACAAAGACCTTCTATGAATTTCCATTCCAATCAGAGTCTCCAGCCAGCCCCAAAGTAACAAGTATCCTGATTTTGATAGTACTTACTTAGTTGTGTTTTTAATGGTTTTATTTATGAAAGTCTGTATCTATAGAAATGATAATTTTATCTTGCTCATTTAAAAAATATTATCTTTCAGTCTCTTCTAATCTATAGGTTTCCTCTATCTTTTTTTTTTTTTTTTCCTTATAACTTATCTGTTGAATAATCTGGGCCATTGGCCTCTAGAGATTCCCACAGTTAAGATTTTGCTGATATTATACTCATGATATATTTTAATACATTGTTTTGCAATCTAAATTTCCTTCAAGTTAACCACTGGGTCCAGAAAATTTTTCAGACTCAGCTCTTAGTGGTGGTGTGTTCTTTAATCAGGGGGTGCACCATGTCTGGTCTTTATTGTCACCAGTTGTTACTGCTCAATCCCCGTATCTATTGCTTCTCTCCAGTTGCAACAAGTAGATATATTCTTGAGATTTTATCATTGAGTTTTCATTGATTAGCCATAAAAATTTTATATGGGTGTTTTCCCCTTCACCTACTATTTTGTTACCTACTGGTACAACTCCTATAGAAAAGACAGAATAAAGATTTGGCTCTCTTTTTTTTTTTAACCTTTGAAGTTTTTAGAATTTAAAAATAGTTTTGCAGGAAGTAAATTTTGTATATATAATATCACTATGAACTCATGAATTTAATATATCTTGTGAATTTCAGTCTGTTGTAAATTTTTCTTCAGAGAAACCCCTGTACTTCAAAGTGCTCCCTCTTTGCCCAGTGGAAGCAAAACTACTGAGTCATTTCAGTAGTTTCTTCACTGCGTGTCAAGAGGCCCCAGGTTCATATACATTTCTTTCCCCATCCCTGGAATTGATATAACTGTAGGATTCCCATAGCCAATACGTTCTGCACTCTGTACTCTCATCCTTTTTAGACTCATGTAATATGAGTTCTACAAAAACCATATATTTAATTTTTCTACCACTTCTTATGTTGACATATCTCTAATAATATTGGTTGTCTAAACCTTACTCTCTAGTGGATTCCATAGGAAGGAGTCATGGATATAACATTCTCTGAGTTCTTGCATATTGATAGAGGTTGTACCTTCTATAACTGACCATTTAATCACTAATTAGCCTACATATTATTTTCTTGAGTATTTTTGTTTTATTTATGGATTTTTATTTACAATCTTAAATATTTTAAATATATTATTCCATGTTCTTCAGGAATAAAAGAATGTTTTCAAAAATATCTGATAATCTGATAACAATCTATTTTTCCTTCTCCTATAAATTACATAAACTTTTTTTGCCTAAATACTAAAAAGATTGATTATTTTTTAGAGACTAATAATTTTACTAGAATTGATACTGGCCATTGAAGGTTGATGTACTTAGCCACCTAATATGCTTTTCAGTGAAAGCTGGACTCTTTCAGGTCTCCTTTCCCAAATGTGTCAATTCCCAGTTATCTCTCTTTTTCTTGTGCATTCAATAGCCTGATGGCCATAGCTATTGTTGATTCCTGTTCAATCATATGTATTTTCATCCTTGTCAGCTAGTTTTGTGGTAAATATTGTTCAATAGGCTTTTGATTTTGATGTTTAAAATATACACATTGATATACACATTCAGGAAGTTAAAACAAAAATCTATGCTGCCACTGCTTCTATTATTATCTCCCAAATTCTCTGCAGTTGTTAAAAACAAATGCATTTTTATTAAAGTCAAATTAAATACAATTTAAATTGTATTTAAAATAATTTAAATACAACAAAAGTCATCAGATTGAGTATGCAGTTCTATGCAGTAATGTAAACAACATCGTAATTGGTATATAACCTTCATATTTTCTCCCAAAATTTTCTAGTGCCACTTTGCAGTTAATAACTTCCGAACACCACCACTCCCCAGCAATCCTTTCTTTTTTTTTTTTTTTTTGGAATGTTATACACATTGAATCATAAAATATGTATCATTTTGTGCCTTGCTTATTTTACTTAATCTAATGCTTTTAGATTTATTTATGAATTTATGGTGTTGCACATGTCAACAATATGTTTGTTTCACTGAGAGTAGTTCCTTGTATGGACATATCATAATTTTATTAATCTATTCACCAAATTCTGCTTATTGCTCTATTTCCAAGTTTGGGGCTATGATGGATGAAACTTCTATGATTACGTATATATCTTTGCAGATATATATATATATATATTTTTTTTTTTTTTCCTTAGTTCTTAATTTTACTTCTCTAGGCACATGGTTTCTGGATTATATAAAAATTGTATGTTAACGTTATTAAAAAACTGCCAAACTGTTTTCTAAAATGGCCATACTGTTTTTTGTTTGTTGGTAGGTTTTGTTTTTGCAGTGTTTGGCCGGGGCTGGGTTTGAACGTACCATCTCCGGCATATGGGACTGGCACCCTACTCCTTTGAGATACAGGCACCGCCCCCACATTGTTTTTCATTAGCTCTGAATTCTCATCAGTTCCCTATCTTGCCAATACTTGTTATTTTCCTTTTAATTTTAACCAAGTTAATAGGTACATAGCTGTATGTTACTGTGGTTTTAATTTGCATTTTCCTGATGAGTAATAATCTTCAGCCCTGTTCTATGTCCTTATATGTCAGTTGTATCTTTTCTTTGATAAACTATCAAGTGTCTGCTTTTTTATAAGCTGTATGTTTTATTATTGAATTGTAAGACTCTATTATGTAGTATGGATACAAGTCATTCAAAACATGTGTTTTGCAAATATTTTTCTTAGTGTACAGCATGAATTTTCACTTCTAAAAATAGTATCTTTCAAAGAACAAATGTTTTAATTTTGAACAGCTCTACTTATCAAATTTTTTTTGTTTGTTTGTTTATTTGTTTGTTTGTTTGCAATTTCTTGGCCAGGGCTGGGTTTGAACCTGCCACCTCTGCATCTCTGGCATATGGGGGTGGCGCCCTACTCCTTTGAGCCATGGACATTGCCCAATTTTTTCTTTCTTTTATTTTTATTTATTTATTTTTTTTTTTTTTTTAGTGAGTAGATTCCTGGTTTTGTGTGTATCTGTCTTATCTAGGAAATTTCTGATGAATTTAAGATAAAAAAAATTTTTTTTCTTGCTTTCTTACGGATGTTTTGGGGGCTTTTGTGTGTATTTTTGAGTTTTAGACCTTACACAAGGGCTTATAATCTATATTAAGTTCGGTTCCATAACATGGTGTGATATAGGTATTGAATTTTACTATTTGGCATGTAGATTTCAATTCTAAATGTTAAAAAGGTTATTCATTCTCAATTAAATTGCTTTGGCACCTCTATCAAAAATTGATTGATGGGGAGGCGGAGCATAATGGCAGACAGGATGGATGTGTAGCCCACCTCGCCCAAGCCATTAGGTGAGAGGAAAGAGGGTCAGGACCTTCCCCATAAGTGGATTATTGGAGTGGATGAACAGCTGGAGACACTCAGCGAACTGGCAGATTGCTATACATAAGGGGTAATTTAAAACCACAGACTCTGTTGTAGAGATTCTTCCCTGCTCAGCGGTGCTGACCAGTAGGCCCCTCCCCCACAGAGGGCAGCAGCTTGTAAATGCTGACAAAACCCAATTGACAAATATTTATTCCTGAACTGAGGGAGGCATCTGAAGGGAGAGCCACTCAAAACCACAGGGAGCTGGGCAACCTGTTGGACAATTGAGGGGAAGGGATCCCACCCAGGAAACAGACATTTTGAACTGCCCAAAAGGGAGGGCACCTTTCCCCCAGGTGTTGGAAGGGGCTGGCAGTTCTGGCTATGTGGCAAACTGGTGGGTGCTGACCCAAAGGGGAAACTCTGAACCATAAAACTCAGAATAGGGTCCCCAGCGCTCCAACCAAGGGAGCCGGCTGCACCTGCTGAAGCCGCAAACCCGCCAGGGACCACGCGAACCCAGCAGCAGCCTTCCCCCCACAGCCAATTGCAGTCGCCAGCTTGCAGGAGAAACTGGGAGCAGAGTGGAAAGATTTAAGAAGCATGGACACCTGCACTGAGTGGAAAGGTTGGTCGCAAGTGCTGTCTGGAAAAGAACAGCCAAAGTTACACAATTCTTAGGCGAGAAACTTATACAGAAATTCCAAGATGGCCATCGGCCATGGAAGGTGGTTAACCATGGTAACAGTATAAACTGTGAAGCAGGTATAAGCCTGTGAACCACTCACAGCGCCACCTGGTATCCAGAAAGTATATTGCAGTATGAATATATTCCTACAATAGTTGATCCCTACAGCAGACATATAGTTGTATATAGATATATTTCTACATGAAAGAATATTTTTGTAGTTGGTGCCTTTTTTTGTTTGTTTCTTTTGTTTTGTTCTGTTTTTTCCTCACCATTTTCTTGGAGGAGCTTTTGATAATTTTTTATTATTACTTTTTATATAGATATATTTTTTATTTCTGTTTTCTAATTTCAATTTCTTCTTTCTTCTAACATTTCTACTAACACCACTTTTTTCTCTCTTTTTTTTCTTTCTTTTCTTTCTTTCAATTACTTTACAATTATCACTATTTTTATTGCAGTTGTTTTATGTTGCTGTTGTCGTGGGTGTTGTCTGTGTGTCTATGTGTTTCCATCTGTTTCTGGTAGCCATTGTATCTGTTTATTTCTTCATTTGCTCCTAACAAGCTTGGTGTTACAACCTGCAACTCTGAGCTCCCAGCACTCCCCTCCACTCTCACTCCATGGTCTAGAGGCCTGCCCCCCAGGAGTCCAGATTGTTGGGTGAACTCCGGAAAGGTGTGGACAGAACCTGGTCTGCAGCTGGCCAGTGCTGATTCTGCAGCACAGGAGTGAGGAGACGATGGTTGGCTAAGAGGGAATCGCACCAGAGCGGTGGTGCCCCGAGATGTAGAGCAACAGCCGTCTTCAACAATAACAAGGCCCACCCCCAGATATCCCATAGCCACTCCTCCTGTCTCCCTGGGCAACCAGATGAGGCCGAGCATCTTCTCAGATGGCAACCACCACAGAACAGACCTGGGACTGAAACACAGGCTCCATGAGTAAAGGGTTTCCCTGAGGTGGTACTGACCTGGGTGGAACATGGGGACTAGAAAACGCACCCGCAGAGCCAGGAAACTCCCAGGGTGGGGCTGATCCAGATGACCGCTTTACTGAGCCTAAGACGCACCTGGCCTTCAGGGGATCACCAGCCTCTAGACAAAGAATGCCAAGAGGCTACAGCTGACAATTAATCGTGCTACGAATACAAACACAGGAGTAAAGACAGGGCCTGAGGCAAAGGTTCTGGGAACTAAAATCAGCCTATCCTCTGCAGGGGAATCTAGCAGGGTCAGAAATAAACTCCCACAGGGTTGTTCTGTTCACCCAGTAACATAAACTAAGGGTGGAGCTGGAACTGAGTGAACACCTCCAGCCTCCATCAAGTGCCTGAGGTTGACAGGCCTCACCACCCCCTGCTGGATAAAGACAGAGAGCAGTGGCCTGGATGAGCAGACACAGACAACCCTGTGATTTAGGCAGCTGCAAACCTCTGGAGTATCTGCTCACTGCAGACAACTGACTGGGTCACAGCCCTGTGGGGCTAGTAGCAACTGGGTGTGACAGAGCTGCAAGGTGGGGAAGGTGGCATCAACCTTACCAGACTTATCTGCTTGCTGGTGGCTCCTCCTGACTTGATGCAGCACTGGAGAAAGCCATATTAGAGCAGTCACCAGACCCCTGTTATCCAGTTCCCAGAGACCTCTTAAACTCTCCCACCTGAGACAGCTTCTGACTGAGACAACTGACTTGAACCTTTTGAACTGAGGCAATCACCTGAGGACTATCCAGTTGGTGCCCTGGGTGTGTGGTTGTAGGAAGGTTCGATTTTCCTTTTCCATTTGTTGCCTGTGGTGGGTGGGGTGACTTAATTGATGGTATTTCTCCACAGCTGAGACTTCAACCCAGAGAAACTGTTTCACTAGGGTCAAACAGAAACCAGCTGTAAACAAGACAGAACCACTTAGCCCCTCTACACCAAACAGGGCCCCAGTTTCTCAGGCCACAGCACTGTACAGGTACTCAACAAAGCACCAGGGGAGAAATCAAAGGGAGTAAAACAATCATGGGGAGGAATCAGCAGAAAAACTCTGGGAACATGTATAACCAGAACAGATCAACCCTCTCAAGGAAATATATGTCAGATGTAATTGAAGATCCCATTCACAAACAACTGGCTGAGATGTCAGAAATCAAATTCAGAATTTGGATGGCAAACAAGATTAACAAAATGGAACTAGAAATTTGGGGAGACATTCAAAAGCTGTCTCAAGAATTTAACAAATTTAAAGACAAAACCACCAAAGACTTAGACACACTGAAACAAGAATTGGCAGCCCTCAAAAATCTGAAAAATACAGTAGAATCCCTCAGCAACAGAATGGAGCAAGCAGAAGAAAGGATTTCTGACATTGAAGATAAAGCCTATGAACACTCCCAAACTCTCAAAGAGGAAGAGAAATGGAGAGCAAAAATGGATCATTCTCTCAGAGACTACCCTGTTATTTAGGCAGAAGAGAGCTCTGAGATACATCAAAGAAGGCTAATATACAAATAATTGGAATTCCTGAAACCGATGAAGTGGCCTCACTGGGCACAGAGGCCCTTCTGCATGAAATTATGAAAGAGAATTTTCCAGACATACCTAGAGATTCTGAAATACAAATAGCAAACAGCTGCAGAACCCAGCACGACTCAGTCTGAATAAGACATCCCCCAGGCATCATAATTAGCTTCACTAAAGTTAATATGAAGGAGAAAATTCTCAAAGCTGCCAAGTGAAAGAAAGTTATTACTTACAAGGGGGAGAATAATAGAATGACTTCAGACCTCTCTGCTGAAATTTTTCAAGCCAGAAGAGGGTGGTCATCAACTTTTAATCTCCTAAAGCAAAGTAACTTCCAACCCTGGATCGTGTATCCAGCTAAACTGAGTTTCATCTATGATGGAGAAATTAAATACTTTAATGATATTCATATGTTGAAGAAATTTGCCATAACCAAACCAGCTCTTCAGGATATTCTAAGACCTATCCTCCATAATGACCAACCCAATCCTATACCACAAAAGTAAACTCACTCAGAAACTTCTGATCAAACTCCCAACTTCCACAGTGGTGAAAGGATTCAAAATGCCCACTGGAATTTTGAAAAACTCAATACCCAAAACTTCAATAGACTTATCATTATTCTCCATTAATGTGAATGGCTTAAACTGTCCTCTAAAGAGGCATAGGTTACCTGACTGGATACAAAAACTCTGGCCAGATATTTGCTGAATACAAGAGTCACATCTTAACTCAAAAGACAAACACAGACTCAGGGTGAAAGGATAGTCATCCATATTTCAGGCAAATGGTAATCAGAAATAAGCAGGTGTTGCAATTCTATTTGCAGAAACAATAGGCTTTAAACCAACAAAAGTAAAGAAGGATAAGAACGGTCACTTCATATTTGTTAAGGGTAATACTCAACATGATGAGATTTCAATCATTAATATCTATGCACCTCAATTTATAAGAGAAACTCTAAGTGACATGAGCAACTGGATATCCTCCAGCTCCATAATAGTCAGAGATTTCAACACTCCTTTGGCAGTATTGGATCGATCCTTGAACAAGAAGCTGAACAAAGAAATTTTAGATTTAAACCTAATCATCCAGCATTTGGATTTAGCAGATATCTATAGAACATTTCATCCCAACAAAACTGAATACACATACTTCTCATCAGCCCACGGAACTTACTCAAAATTGATCACATATTAGGCCACAAGTCTAACCTCAATAAATTTAAAGGAATAGAAATTATTCCATGCATCTTCTCGGACCACTTTGGAATAAAACTCGAGCTCAGTAACAACAGGAACCTGCAAAGTCATACAAAAACATGGAAGTTAAAAAACCATATGTTGAATGATAGCAGGGTCAGAGTTGAGATTAAGAAAGAAATTGCCAATTTTTTGGAACAAAACGACAATGAAGACATGAACTATCAGAACCTCTGGGACACTGCAAAGGCAATTCTAAGAGGGAAATTTATAGCACTGCAAGCTTTCCTCAAGAGAATGGAAAGAGAGGAAGTTAACAAATTAATGGGACACCTTGAGCAACTGAAAAAGGAAGAACATTCCAACCCCAAACCCAGTAGAGGAAAAGAAATACCCCAACATAGACCAGAATTAAATGAAATTGAAAACAAAAAAAATAATACAACAGATCAATAAATCAAATAGCTGGGTTTTTGAAAAGGTCAATAAAATAGATAAACCTTTGGCCAACCTAATCAGGAAAAAGAGTAAAATCTCTAATCTTATCAATCAGAAAAGACAAAGATGAAATAACAACAGACTCCTTAGAAATCCAAAAAATCCTTAATGAATATTACAAGAAACTTTATTCTCAGAAATATGAAAATCTGAAGAAAAGTGACCGATACTTGGAAGCACATCACCTTCCAAGATTTAGCCAGAATCAAGTGGAAACGTTGAACAGGCCCATATCAAGTTCGGAAATAGCATCAACTATACAAAACCTCCCTAAAAAGAAAAGCCCAGGACCAGATGGTTTCACATCAGAATTCTACCAAACCTTTAAAAAGGAATTAGTACCTATATTGCTCAACCTGTTCCAAAAGGTAGAAAAAGAAGGAAGACTACCCAACACGTTCTATGAAGCAAACATCACCCTGATCCCCAAACCAGGAAAAGACCCAACAAAAAAAGAAAACTATAGACCAATATCACTAATGAATATAGATGCAAAAATATTCAACAAGATCCTAACAAACAGAATCCAGCAACACATCAAAAAATTATACATCATGACCAAGTCGGTTTTATCCCAGGGTCTCAAGGCTGGTTCAATAT
>CAUYPK010064970.1:0-15000 GCA_963574355.1 Loris lydekkerianus
GCAGTGTAGAAGTGTGCCCTTTCCTCCACATCCACACCACTTCTGGTTTTGGGATTTTGTTATGTGGGCTACTCTTACTAGGGTTAGGTGATATCTCAAAGTAGTTTTGATTTGCATTTCTCTGATGATTAAGGATGATGATATTTTTTTCATGTATTTGTAGATTTTGTGTCTGTCTTCTTTAGAGAAGTTTCTCTTTAAGTCCCTTGCCCACCCTGAAATGGGGTCAAATGTCCTTTTTATGACTAAGCTCTAGTTGCTTGAGACAGTTCCCATTTGAGGAGCACACTGATTGAGTGATAATTACGTCCCGTTTTCTGGTGACTTCTACCTGTGTTATTTGTGACAGTTACCCAGTAAAGTGTTCCTGTAGTCTCAAAAGACTGGGATCAAGGTGTTGGCCAGGACTGAAGTCCCATCTCAAGGCTCCCGGAAGGAAGGATCTCTTCCAAGGTCTGGTGGTTGGTGGAAGGTTATGGGGACTAAGGTACTCAGTTTCTTCCTGGCTACTAGCTGGTGGCTGCCCTCAATTGATGCCTGCGCATTGGTGGCAGGTCACCCTCATTTCTCCCCATGTGAGCTCCCCAACATGGCTACTTCCTGAATCAAGAGGAGAGAGTATTCTGTCAAGATGAGTTAAAATTGTATGTGACATTACCATGCAGATGTGACATCCTGTTCCCTTCTAATCTGCAGATTAGAAGCAAGACACAGGTTGTGACTACATTCAAGGCAAGGAGATGATGAAGGCATGAATTCTGGGAAGTGGAGATAACTGGACATCATCTTACAGTCCATGTGTTACAGTCTCTCAACTGCAGGTCTGAATCACCTTGCTGGGAAGATATTGTAGAATAAATTGTGGACTTACAAAAGTTTTGAGATTAGGTAGCACCCCAGAATCACTATCTCAAAAATACAAAATGGAAACAAAACAGGAAAATAAGATCAATTTTAGCTAAAAAATCTCCAAGTTCAAATGTATAATGGCAAAGGAACACATTAATGAAATTATTTTTGAAACTTTAAAGCAACAGAAACATATGGTAAATTCTTACTCAGTATAGCACAGTTTCTAACTCTGTTCTCAGGGTAAAAAATAGAAGCCGAGGTAAATTTTGTCTGAACTCAAGACAAATGAACCAAGAACAGCTTGTAGAGGTAGCAGGGAAAGTTAGAGCTGGCTGCGCACTAACCCTTGTGCTTAGTTGTGGGAAGAAGCCAATGTTCCCAGGAGTGGGAGATGTATACAGCAGGCGCTGCTACAAAGGACATGTGATCAGTTCTCACTAGAGACAAAAAACTAGATTTCCTAGAATTCTGCATTGTGCCACACCCCTCCACATCACTTCCCTCCCCAGTAGGTGACAGGTGAGTACATTAATAGAAACACCCAGTCCAGTCCCCAAAGTTTAGATGGAGAGAAGACTGACTAGCACCAGAAAGGAAAAGATGTAAACCAAGTCAAGAATGAAAGCAAAGTCTAGACAGAGCAGCCCCACAAGGCATAAGCAAGATGAATTTGAAGGAAGAAAAAACATTCTAAATATGTCCACATGTAGCAGAAGGGGAGAAGGTTCTAACAGAAAGACAAGATGACCCAGGCTGCTGTGGGAGGACTGCACGGGGATAAGAGTTCCAGAAAGCCTGGGCAACATAACCCTTGCCTGTAAAAACATTCTTAACATAAAAATAAAAATTATCCATGTGTAATGGTGTGTGCCTGTAGTTCTACTCAGGAAGCTGAGGCAGAAGTTCAAGGCTGTGGTGGCCATGATCACACCTGTTTATAGCCACTGTTCTCCAGCCTGGGCAACAAAGGAAGACCCCATTTCTATGCATTTTAGGAAAAAATGGTATTTATTCCCGGTGAGATGAAGAGGATGAGCTAGATGTGTTTCGTTGTTTTCTACCCAGAAAACAAATTGAGAAGGGCCTAGAATAATGCCCACCCTTTATTTGCATAACAGGTATTGGGATTTTATCGAATGTTGTTTTCTGTACTACATGAATTTTTAAATTAGCAGTCATAATTTTTGAATTGTTGAGAGGATGAAAATACCAAAGGAAAGCACATAAAATTATATTTTAGTTTATAAACAAATTACAATACAACCAAGGGTCCACAAACTACAGCCTGTAAGGGCTAAATTAGCCCCCTGTTTTTAAAAATGAAGTTTTATTAGAATAAAGACACTTACACTTCTAGGTGCTGTCATGATGCAGCTGCAGAACTGAGTAGTTACGGCAGAGATTATATTGCCTTTGAAGTCTAAAATATTTACTTTCTATTCCTATTCAGAAAAAGTTTGCCAGCCTCTGAATTAAACAATTAGAGAGCCCACCTCTTCAAAACATTCTGCCTTCCAAACTAAAGGGAGCTGTTCCAAATTTCTAGATTAATTATCTCAATAAACTCTTTTTTTAAAGAGTAGAACAGGCCATGTGGAAAGGTCTTTTTGTTCCTCTAGCCCTGTAATACATTTCTGTGTGATACCCTCCTTAGTGCTTTGAGTGTCTTTCATTATTCAGCATATATAAATGCAAATGACTGGGAAGGAGAGAAGCAGAAAGAAAATATGGGACAGATAGTGCCCGAAGTCCACCTTTCTCTGAAGTCTGCCAATGGAAATCTAAGTGCATTGATAGCTGCTGTTCAAAAGGCTTAATAAGAGTAACTAAAGCATAATTAATGACTTCTTGGATGAAGAAGTCTTTCAACTGCTTCTGAAAGACTTTTTACAACTTTCAAAGTATGTACCTTCCAGAGAAAAGACAGAAATAGACAATGTGCCCCCCATAGAAAAATGCCTTTCCCACAACTGATACTGTTGTGGCAAAATAAGACTAAAATAATTGCTAAAACTAGCAAATACAGTGTTAATATTATCTTGGAATTTATTTTAACAAAATAACCAGATAAGTGCATCAAATATTGCCTTATGCTAAGTATAAGGAAACGAATTACTAAATGGTTTAATTGTGCCTATGCCAAAAAATTGGCTTAAGAACCAAGAACAGGTGGCTGAGTCAGAAGCGAGAGAACTGTAATGTGGTACCATGAGTCCCCAAATAAGCATTCCATATGTAAAGGATCATAAGATATAAATTTGTTTGTAAATCAAAGAGAGTTTGATATATAAATGTTGGCCTCTTGGGCAACAACTTAATCAATTTTTCCAATTTTAAGTTGAACTGTTTTTTTCTTTTAAATCCCCCAGATGGTGGCTTTCCAGCCTGGATAATTATAGGAATGAAAAGAACCAGCTTGAATCCCTTCAAAGGCATTTTATTCACCTTACCTGTTTTATTATTGTTCCTAGACCAGTTAGATTTGATGTGGATCAACTTTAAAATAAATGTACAAAAATAGATAACATCTTTGTTATTAGAAATAATCACTTAACTAATAGCACCCTAAGAGTTCATTTTATTGCCACGAATTGTATTAATAGCCCTTTTTTGTAAAGAAAGAATAAAGTTATTTTAAAACTTGAGCTCATTTTAAGAAAAACATTGAGAAATTTAAACAGTTTTTAAGAAAAATATAGTAACATATTTTAAGTCTTTATCTTTTAATCTTTGCTTGCCTTTTGGGCTTTCATCAATAGTATACAAATGAAATTATTATCTACTTCTTAAATATATGTTAGTTCATGGTTGCCAATAAGAATATTCCGTTCTTTGGGGAGATGATCAGAAAGAAATTGGCTAAAAGAAGACCTGGGAATCTCCAATCCATAATCAAATACCTAGATTGATTGTATCACTTGCACTTGTATTGATTTCAATTGGAGTAGCTCACCCACGGGAATAATAAAAACATGGAATAAAACTGATTTATGAGAACAAAATAAATCCTTTTGTGAGTGTAATGTATTGGTACTGTTTAACCCTTTCAATCACAGAGTGAGAAAACTATTTTATAAGAATGCTGAGCTGGCCAAAAGAAGTCATATCAGAAATGCCGATACTGCCAAGTTCCGTCCCAGTTAAGTGGTGATGTGAGGGGACAAATGCTGCTCTAAACCTGATGAATGGTGTGATTTGACGCATAACATACTTGTAGCTTTCCTGGACCAACTTCAATGTGTCACCACAAATGATGGGCCTGTATTATGGAATCACTCAGTAAATATATATGATCCTTATTGATATGACTAATGGAACACTTGGGAAGCAAGAACAAAATATGGTGGCACATTAATTAAATTTAATTTTTTTCTCTTAATATAGGTGTTCTTTATTCTACTCCAAAGTTAGCACATGACTAAATTGAGGGCTATTCCATGGATAGCAGAGATTTTCAGGAGAAAGAGTGCTTTCAACATAATTTGGCAAAAAATTTGCCTAAAAGAAAATTAGGGAGACCTAGAAAAAAAATATAAAACCAAAGCAACTGTCTAATTTTCTCAGTTGAGCCAATCTGCCAACCAGTTGATTCAATGAACATAAAAATCAAACCATGTTCCTTGAGATCCAGGAGACAAAACACTCCCAATAGCTTGTCAGTGATTTAACTTTAACCTTTTTCACTGAGTTAACGTCTTATACATGTGTTCTAACTCTGCCATGTCCAATAAAATAGTCAGTATCCGCATAAGGCTATTGAGAAATTGAAATATGACTAGTATGGCTGTGGAACTGAATTTCCAATTTTATTTAATTTTAACACATTTAAAGACTGATAATTGATTAGAAAACTTTTAAATATATTTGGAACAACTTGGTATGAGTATATACTTTCTCAACTGAAAACTTTGTGAAATCTAAATGCAGATTAATAAATATCATCTGAATTGGAGAGTCCTATACATGTAAAAAATATACACATAGACTTAGTATAAAAAATAATGTACTCTCATTATTAACTTTAAGATTTTAATTACATGGGGAAATGATGGTGTTTAGGATATGTTGAACTGAACAAGATATACCACAAAATTAAATTCTATTGTTTAATTTTATGCTTGTTAATTTTCATACTAAACAATTCAAAATCACATATATTTTTCACACTATATATTTATATTGAATAGTACTATTCTGATGTGCTAAACAGAAACTTAGAATGTACATTTAAAATGTAGGCTCATCATCACCTTAAACCAATGGAAGACAATCTCATTGTTCCAAGATCTGCCTACATAATTCTCATACAGATGGAGGTGAAACTTTTATTCACAGAATGTACACATTCTATTTAACACGATGCATTTAATTTATAGTCCTAAGAAAGCTGATTTCAGAACTTCTCGAAAGGGAGTAGTATAAGTTGATTTGTTAGTTCTGTCAATTTGGTGTGTACCATCACTATGTTTAATGAAAGTATGTAAAGGTAACTTTATTTATCCTCACTGGCATAAAAAGGCTTTTACAAAAATTAATACATTTTACTATTTACAATGAAACATAATTTAATTCAGTTTGATGGTACCATAATTATTATAGCATAATAATTTTTCTAGTATGGTATAACATTGGCCTGCATGCTGTACAGAGTAAATCATTAAACAGGAACAAGGGCACAAATCAAAAAGATAATAAGAAACTCTATTATCATAAAGGTATAAATTATTAGAGAAAAGTGAAAGTGAACCACTTTAAGTTGAATGGATTGAAGTCAGAGCAAGATGACATTAAACAGTAATTGAAATCAGGTGGGTTTTTGATAGAAACTGAGGCACAAGATTTTTAACATTTCTTACATAATGAATTCAAGTTTTGTAACTGAGTTCTTAAGAAATTTTGCGGTTCAAAGATGTGTCATTTTCTAAAATCTTCCAACAGTTTTGCTATAAGATGAAACATGCCACAAACCCCCTTCCTCCTTTTTATCTTTTGGTTTCAATACATTCCTTGTTTGTCAGATTATCAAAGAAATGTTTATTGTAAATTTAAGACTGTATCAGAAACTATG
Organism: Loris lydekkerianus; assembly: GCA_963574355.1. NCBI lineage: Eukaryota > Metazoa > Chordata > Mammalia > Primates > Lorisidae > Loris > Loris lydekkerianus. Next base: position 5,921 of record CAUYPK010064970.1, read on the forward strand.
AAGAGAAAAGCCAAAGTTACTTGAAATATTAAGATTAATTATTGTTATCTCATTAATATTTTGATGGCTTTTAGTCAAAGATATGCATGTATATATTCATATCTCTATAAAACCTACTATAATATTTTGCAGTTATAGAATTTTATTAAGATCACTTTTTTTGTAGCTTTCATATAAATACATTTTCTTATTAATTAATATAAATCTGCATATGCTTTTTAATGGATTTACCATTGTCTTCAATCTATATATTTGGATATTTTCAAATACCTATTACCTTGATTTTTATTATACAAATAAATTCTTTCAGGAACATAATTTATAAATATTTTCGTGATTACCTACCTGATTATTTCTTTCTAAAACTTCCAGGAAGAATTTCTGGATTTCTCAATGGATATGAATATTTTAAATCTCTTAATATTTACTTCACAAATGTATTTTAATAATCTGAAATTACTGGTAACAAATAATTAGTCAAGTAGTTTGGTTGTGTATTACTTAAAATTATCATTTTGTATGGGCTAGATTTGTGACATTGAACTTGAATTAGGGCTCTTTTTGTTCCAAGTGAAAGTGTCCTTTCTGTTTGTTAATGGGTTGTATACAGCTAAGTTCACATAACTGAGTGGGTTAGACTCACGCTGTTTTAGTATAGGGCCCTCTGTATCTTCATGGAGGTAGAGAAATTGCTAACCCAGAGATTTGTAAATATTGAAAGAAACTGTTGATCAAAATGGCATGTTTTAAAACACAGATATAATACCAATCATTCCTTTAATATTACGATAAAAATAAATGAACACAATCACAATCACAAAAGTAAAATATCTAGACATAACCCTAATAAGAAGTATGAGGTCTCTATGAAGAAAACAACAAAACTTTGCTGCAAGACATAAAATGTTTAAATATATGGAATCAGAGAACATTTTTAGCTGAAAAATATTTGAAGATGTAAATATTCCAAGAAATAATTTATAAGAAGCGTCCATTAAAATATAAATGCATTTTTTGAACTCAATCTAATGTTCAATTGGAAGAAAATACATGTGAGAAGAACAAAGACCTTTTAACAGAAATGAATAATAAGCTGGAGGGGGAAAATAGCAACTCGACCCTTAAGATACAAAGGAATTTTTTAGAGAAGCAGCTATAAAGAGAAGGAATAAATAGCCCAGAAACAGGTACTATCTTGCATATACATTAAAATTTCTCATAAACTTAACAAAATAAAGTAACATATGTTTCAACTCTGGATGGAGAAAACTTTTTATAAAAAATAAACAAGCAAAGATTTTATTATCAAAAACCCAATACACTACATCATAAACCTCATAAACTGAATGCAATATTTTAAATTGTAATTACTTATAATTACTATCCATAATATTTAAGCTGCCATAAACATCAAAACAACTTTTCAAACCTCTAAAATGTTCTGGGCAAAATGTGTGAGCAGACAAAAATCAAAGACAGACAAACAAACGTGAAAAACACATGGAAAATGTTTGATCTCAATAAAGATATAAGAAATGCAAATTAAAGCAACCTACCATTTTTACCTATCAAATTAGCACAGTTACAGGCAGATGAACCTATCTATACACTGTTAGGAGTCATGTGAATTGATACGATCTTTCTTGAAAGCATTTTTGTCGAGGCATATCAAGTGTCTTAAAAAAAATCCCCAACCTTTAATTTTGCAACTCCTTTTTAGCTATACATATTGAGGAAATCTGAAGAAGTATGTGTTAACAATATTCTAACAATGAAAATGATACACTTAAAATATCCAACAATAAGGGAATGCAAATACATTTTGACACATCCATATGGTTTACGTACCTATTGAGAATGATTTTGTGTGATATGAGACATGTTCATGACATACTGCTAAATGTGTAAATAGGGACACAAGCTGGGTTTATAGGAAGATCTCAACTACATTATCTATGCACAAGTTCATTAATATACCCCACGTATTTGGGGTATATTAGGAAAAGGGAATCACACATTTATAATTGGTATCATTTAAAAAATATTTCTGAAGAAAAATCTAGTGTTACAATCTAAGCCTATAGCTTGTAAGTTAAGTATTATCTATGTAACAATTGAAAAATATTGCTAATTCTTTGTGGTTATTACAACTCTGTGATAAAGTCCTTAAGGTAGCCAAGTGGATTCTGCACGAATTGGCTCCTGCTGGCATTCCAGTTCTTTCTTTGCCATTCTTTTCTTCATTCACTCTGTCCCAGCCACACTGGTCTTCTTTTGTTTACTCACCCCACCCCCACCAATGTTACCCTCCTTACATCCTTCACGAATGCCCCTCTCTCCAGAACCCTCTGCTCTTTATTCTGTGTTGTTGCCTAATCATCTGTCATAGTTACCCTACCTGTCATCACCTCACAATGTCCTTCCTGACCCTCTAATTTATATTAACTTCCCCAATGTCCAATGGCTTAGTGATGTGTAATTTTACTCTAATGATTATGAAAGTTTGCAAGTACATATATTTATGTGATTATCTGTTTAATTTCCATTCCCTTTGTGAAACATAAGCCCCGTCAACACAGAGATCATGTCTGTGAGATATTTGGGTATTTCCTAAATATTTAAGATATTGAAAGGACAAAGACTGTGACCATAGTGATGATTCAGAGAAACATGTATAAATGGAAGGAATCAATAGCCCATAGAGACAGGAACCATCACCCATAGGAATTTCCATCTCTGATAAATTTTGCAAAGTAAAGCGACATTTGTTTCAACTCTGGTTAAAGAAAAGTTCTCCACTATACCCCTCCCACCAGTTCTTTTTTCCCTTTTGCTCCATAAAACAAACTAGATACATGTTTGTTGGTTGAACAAATGAAGGGATGAATGAAATCTTTAAATTTAATGATATAATTTCAATTTCTACCCCTCAGGTATAAAATTTCCTTTGATATCTCCCCAAAAGCATAGAACAAGAAAAAAAAGAAAAAAATTACTTTCAACCTTATTTGTAAATAAAGAATGCAAATTCTCTGGAAACTATAAAAAATTGTTTTTTCCTAGTCTACTAGGTTCTTTGATTCTGCATCTCACAATAATTATGTAAATAACTAATTGATCATGAGGACTTCATATAAAAGTCTGAAAATATTAGTTCTAGTTGGGCTGTTCCTAGTATATAGAATTACTGTTTGGAAGTCATCTGTTATTTCTTTGTAAGGGGTCAAACATAAGGTTTGTTATCATCATAACTCTACCTGGTAAAGTTTAGGAATCAGAGAAGAGAATCTCATGATGCAGGATGTATCTTAGAGCCTGGAAAAGGACTTTGGGTTTTTTTGACTAAATACTTTTGTTATTTCCACAGGTAATGCCTTCCTCCACTTCCCTCTCTTATCAATTCATAGCTGACACTTACCTATTGAGAACTTCCTAAGCATAATGGATATATGTTCAGTCGAAAAATATCTGAAAACTGATTCAAATATTATTTATTCAATAAGATTGAAGTCTTGTCGCAACAAACTGCAAAAATCAACAGCAGATGGGTCTGTCAGTCCCCATAGACTATCAGTTGAATAGTCTGTTCAACTATTGGTTCAAAAATGTTATGTGCCTGCTTCATAACCTGGCTTTTCCATGTGAACCTCACCAGGTATGTATAAGAAACCCTAAATTAGTCCTGGTATGGCTTTGAAAATGGTTTGTACAATTTTTAATGCTTTAAATACTTCTTTCAAATGGGGGGTTTTGCTTTATTTTTGAATTATGCTTACTGAATTTCAAAGTTCCTCAGGTAACTTTTTCACTTCCTTAGCTCTGCTATAACTTTTCTCATTATGTCCATATCCTTGGTGACCTTGTCTTTGAATTCATTAATTTCTTAAGACAACTTTTAAACTACTCTTTGGATTCCTATTTCCATCTTTTCCTTCATTCTCTTCATTTTATTTGTCATCCATCTTCTGAATTCTATTTCTGACAATTCAGCCTTTGTCTATGAATGGCATCTTCTGCTGTATCCCCTTGGTCACTGGTAGGGGGATTTGACCTATCCTGGTTATTCATATGACCAGAGAATCTGCTGGTTCGGCCCCATGAGTATTTTCCATAATTTGGCAATTTAAACTGGGAGGGTAAGATTGGTTTGGGGGCCCCAGGAAGTGGAGTGAACCAGCCCTTTACCAATAAGCTGGGGCTGGTAATTGTGGGTTTTCCCCTCCGGCCTCACAACGGTTCCTTTCAGAGCTGCAGCCGGAGACTCTGAGGACCTGCTTGGTGAGATAGCACCAGCCGGCTCTGTCTTGTAGTCAGCCAGCCTCTACCCAATCCTAACAAGTCGCACTGGTATTAGGCTGAAATCTCTGCTGGGGAGAGATACAAGCAACCGTGGCATCCTGCCCCCAACCAGCGACAACTGGAGGAGAATCAGTCCTTCCCGCTACCAAACAACCACTGCTGCTTAACCTCAGAGGGTCCCCGTGTAGGCAGCCCAGATAGAGTTATAATCAGATGGTACTGTTTCTAACCAGCATAATCAGTTATAATCAGAAGGTACTGTCCTGGGCAGTACACTCACTCCTCAACAGGGAGATTTAAAAAGATCTCCAGTGGTCCAATAGTAGAAAACCACAGGCAGTTCTCTCCCCAAGGAGTGGAGAGCCTGGAGCCTGGTTCCCACCAGGGAGCAACAGAGTCAGGAAGGTTCACCTTCCAAAGTCAGACCAGGGCATCAGCACCTCTGCCCTCGGCACCCACTTCACTGGCAACCCTGAGGGGCTGGAGCCTGGTTCCCTTTGGTGAGCCAATGAGTCAGAAGAGATTACTGGTAAAGTCAGAAGGGGGGGAGGGGTGTGTGCCCCTCTCTCTCCCTAGCACCTCTGATTCCACTCATCACTGTTTCCGTGCTGCTGTCCAGTGTCCCACACAATGTCCGGGCTTCTCAGGGAATTTCCAAACACTCTGGGCTCTGCAGGGGCAGACCTTCAGACTGCCAGGCTATGGGGGGGAGAGTGGACTGCGAGTTCAGAATTGCAGGGGAAAATATGTGTTTGATTTTATGCCAGGCCAGGTGATGCCTAGGCTCACAGTGGGACCTCACTGGAGAAGGAGCCAGGGTGTTTAACGGCTCTCTTCTGTAAGGTAAAGTGAGAGGGCCCCGTTCCCTGCTCGCTTGCAGAGAGCCCACAGTGGCCTCCCACTTGGGGGACGGGTCTCTTGTCCTCTTGGCGATGGGCTTTGTACCTGGAATTTGTTTTCTTGGAGCCTCAGCTTGCTCAGCAGAGATAACGTGCACTCATCTATTTTCTTTCTTAGCTCAGCTCCCCACCTTCATCTTCACCAAGTCCACTTCTGTCCAGTACCTCTCCCTCTGGATAGGAGCTTCTGGAGAAAGCTGCCTCTCGTTGGCAATCGTCCTTCCTCCTCCTCTGCAAAGTTTTCCAAAGCCTAAGATACACCATTTATGTGATCTGCTGATGGCATTGTACTTCTAACAGCTCCTTTCACAAAGAGTTAGAATAGGGAAATTCTTTCACAAAGATGCAGAGCTTGAAACATGAACTTAAGTCACGAAAACACACCTCGGTGGCTGCGCTGCCTCAGTGTGCAGCCCACCGTTACAAATTCTGTCACTGCCTCAACAGACAAACACAACAGCACAGAGTATGCACTTGTTCATTATGTCAAGAAAATAGCCAATTAGATATCCGACACAAATTCAATAAGCTGCTGTGTGAATGTTGAGAACAGATGAGTTCTTAAACAAGTTTGATAAATTAATGCTTAACTCCATTCTTGTGGAAGAATATGTCCTAATTACACATTTCTATAGCTTTATTGTCCATGACATGATCTATAATCAGAAGTGTCCATAGATTCAATGGGTGCACATTCTATAACTAAATATTTCAAATGACACTTACCTTATTTATCTTTTTGGTCATTCATATTTCCACTAATAATACAGTAATGACTTTAATACAGATAAAATGCTTTGGTATTTCTCTTGCATTTGTATTTGTATATATTTATACCTATAGAAAGGTGTTGGAAGTTTATGTAATGTGATAATGGGGGGGGACTGTAACTTATTTTTTGCATAAGGAATATTGGCTTTCCAAACAAATAGGACAAGAATAACATTCTCTATTTCTTTTCTATTTTCACTGCTTTTTCTATCCACACTTACTTTGAACACAGAACCTTTCTCCACAGTCATCATTCCTAATATTTCTTGTGCTATTTGAAAACAACATCTCAACCTGTCAGAGAGAGGTCCAGCAAAGCTATTATTTATAAACAAAAGAAATTCTTATTGTGATACCCATTTAATTTCTTTTATATCTGTAAAATAAACTGTACTAAAAAAGAACATAGTACAATATCTATGGTTACCATGCTGTGCTCGATGAGTGTTTATGTGTGGAATACCGTCACCTGCTCCTTTTGACATTACTGAGTTTCAATTTCCATGCTTTGTATTTTATTTTTTTAATGGAATAAGACTGTGCATTCTTTGACTTTTTATTCTAAAAATAGGTGCCCTGAGATCAGGGTAAGTGGTTCTAAAAAGAAGCAGACCAACGACAAGCCACGTCATGCTGCTTCCACAGCTGCAAGGTAGACCTTCCCCTGCCTTTGCACCACTGTTTTCTCCCACCAAGAGAAAAGCTTCACAAGATCGCAGGTGAACTCCTGCTGCCTGACCCTCTAACTCATTACGGGGAAATGAATTCAAATTGCTTGAAGAGAAGCTGCCTCTTTTATCTTCCCACTGACTGACAAGTGACTACAAAGTTCTCCGACGGGATTCCAAGTTACAAGCTGTACTGCATCACCGGAACAATTCCCCCACTAGCGGCTTTTCCCAGAGGGCGGCGTGTCAGATATACTGCCTGGCTTGCAAGCACAGCTCGGAAACTGCCTTTCCCTCCACACTAAAAAACAGACACCAGGGACTATAAAACAAAGCTGTCCCTTTCCTAACAGCATTAGCCTTCCGACAGACACCTTGGAAATCCAACGGGTTCCCATGCACAATTATTTTCTTTACTTTCCCAAGAAAACAAATGCTTTTTTAAATCTTTTTTCTCCCTTATATTTTTTTCTAAAACACAGTTTATTTTGAGAGGAAAGGCATTCTGATAATCAGATTTTGTGCAAAGGTCTCTGAATTTCATTAGGTAACCTTGAAAGATGGAGTACGTTTTCTTGGGTTTGAAGATTTATTTTTCTTTTTTGAGAGATTTATAGCACTTTGCACTGACACTCTACAGTACTCTTTCTGGTATCTAGCAACTCCTGGAGAAGGTAAGCCCATTCTGGGTGGTAGGATTTGCATTCAGAGAGTTTAACCCTTTATTCACATGTAAACTTTCAATTCCCCTTTATTTTCTTTTGATTCAAGATGGGGAAAACGCTTCTGAGACACAGAATAATTATAAAAGAAGGACAAGTTTATGCCCAGAGAATGGGGCCTGGGGAGCCATCCCATCTTGGTCCCTGCCTTCTCCATCTTTATGTCTCAGCTATAGAACTAGTCTCCTTTATTTTCCTGATCACTCTTATTTAAAGTTTCCTCATTTGTTTTGCACTATCCTCAGAGGTTTTGTTGGTTTGAGTTATTCAAGAAATAAAGGCAGAATATGAGACGTAAGGAAGAATTCATACTATGGGAGTTACCAGAAGACTTTTCCTGGGTTAACCATTGCAATTTATGTAGGGATGTCTTTCCACTTTTCTGCAAGCTTCGCCTGGGGTGTCTGACCTGCCACTCACACCTTTTCTCTCAAGCCAGGGCACTGTTCCCACTCCAAATGGCTCTGGCATTGTCTCTCTCATCAGCTTTTTAAAAAATGTTTTGCAAAAAGAATTGGTATTTATTGTAGAAAATTTAAAAACTGAGAACATAAAAAAGGAAAATGAGAAGGTAAATCATTCTTAATACCCAGAGATAATATATATGTGAACATACATATACATATATTCTTTCCAATGTCCATTTTTAGAAACTAATAATTATTTTTTCTAGGACCATTAGATCTTACAAGCAAGAAGAGCATCTGATTGATGTTAAAATTTGTAAATTGTTCTTTATTTTCCACCCTTCCCTGTTCTTTCCTTTTACTCTTTCTTTCAAAAGATTTATTTTTAACTGGTTGGTTGGAGGTATGCAGATTAGAAAAAAATCACCCCAACCCTAGCTGCTTATCCACAATCAGGCAGAAGTTTTAAAGATCCACAACAGGATTCAGTTTCACTTATATCAATTGATCAATCTGCCTTTTTTTTTCTTTACTAGCATGAAATTCTCTTTGCTAATGCGGAAGGATCATTTTCCTTTACCTTCTTTCACCACCAGTAATCCACATCTTTTTTATTCTGTGACACAACACAAAATAGGGGATGAGGAGAAAGAGGCATTTGACAATAAAAACTGAGCTACAATCCAGTTTCTCAGAGCAGGTGAGAGTTACTAGCGCACAAAGGACTCGGTCATTAGCACATCGTGCTGCTTTGCCTCAGAAACCCAGACACAAAACAATCTGTCAGGTTATCAAGCAATGACCATCACTTCTCAATTCATTCATAAGGAAGGATGTGAAGAATTAAACAATTCGCGCCTCCATTGTCTTAGTATTGTCTACTAAGAACAGGATCAGCGCAAAGAATCTAAACTTTCTAAAGAATCTTTTCCAGCAGTAAAGAGGCTGGCGTTCGTAAAAATTCTGCAGGATATAAGAATATTTTCTTTCTCTTAAAGTTATGTTTTATTTTCCTTTCTGACAATTAGATGGTTTCATAGTTGAAAATATTTTTGAAACTTTACAAAATAATTATGTAACCCTAAATCTCATCACACTATGAGATAAAGAGGATTTATAATTTTCCATCTATAAGTTAAAGAGGATTTATAATTTTAAAAATGGTGTAGTAGCTAGGTTCCTACTACCACACTGCACATGTTTTAGTTTTTATTCCTAAATATTCATGCATCTTTTATTTTTTAAAAAACTCACCCATTCAATATGCTTCACAAAGAGTGATATAAACTTGTTACTTATAATTTAATTGTTAGT